>JAWQFJ010011203.1:0-5000 GCA_034096865.1 Theodoxus fluviatilis
AAACATTATATCACATTAGCTCGATCATCTGATGGCGTAGTGACTACCGTTCGATCGCGTACGTCTGCTAGGTACGTAAGGTGTGGTTTGTTTACTTATCTTCTGTGGGTTTTGTGCAGAAAGTATACGTTAAAAAAGTCTAATATGACTATTTTCGATTAGTTTTTAATCTAATTAATCTTTTGCATGCTTTATTGTCATCCTTTTGCCACGATCTAGCGATCATCACATCAGCTTCTATTTTTACCAGTCTACCGGAACTGCCAGAAATAAAGGGACGAAACTCGGGCTGAATTTCCGTTTCAGAAATGAGGATGTCCTATACAGACGATTAATTTTGATCCCTTCATCGACCCCGAAATTCTAGGTATGTGACCCGGCCCGTTTTCACGAGCCGAGTCTTATCTCGCACGCAGCAAAAACACAGTAGAAGCTGACAAAGGTGATGAGGTGGGTGTTGTGCATTTTGACGTTTTGGCAAAACTGAATCCTACATACACTTTTATATTGGAAAGTTTCTTTTTAGCTTAAAAAAAACACAGCAAAAATTGCACTTTATTGCACCTACCTATTCTAAAGTATTATACATTCTCTTCCTCAGTTCGGAATGTTTAGTTGAATAATAACAATCGTTTGTTGTCAAGATCAAATACTTTTTCATTTATTTATCATTCTATTTTCAGAAATAGCTTTTCTCTACCAACCCGCCAAATTTTGAGCTGATGCATGCATTAAAAAGACCCGTTGCTGAGGAAAAACTGTGGATAAAGTTGTCAAATCTTGGACCCTTGATTTCTCAAATTGTCCGCCACACCACCTCTTTGAGTTACCATAAGTTGTTCAGTTTTTGGAGTAGAAGTTTGATTATTATATCACATGAAAGATAAATTCCTGCAGATTTTAAAAATACAAATATCTCAAAATCTCAGTTTTGCGAGTTAAAGACTCAGTTTGTGAAAACGGGTCACGTATCTGTGATCGTTACACCGAAGTGGTCGGCTACTTTCTGATCAATCGGAGAACAGGATGGGGTTTTTTTCCGTACGGCTCCTCAGAACAGAAACAGGAAGATCAGATATGGTACGGACATTTTGGCAGATCAAGGACTTTCATGGACTTAAGCTTTCGATCTTGGACGAGTAACTGGTTCGATCACGTTCCTAGTTTTCGCGTCGTGTGAGGATCAACCCTGGGAGGTGCCGCTATTAAAAACGTGTGTCTAAGCATAGTGTTCGTCGATCTATGAATAGATCTGGAAAAACCCACAAGTCACGTTCGACCTACACAGTGCGCTGATCATTCTATAAATAGGACGCTTCTTGTCATTTCCATCGACCTGGAATCTTCCGATCTGTCTGTAGATCAACTTCCGTTCTTTGTTTGAGCTCACGTTCTTTGTAATAAAAATTGTCCCTTGTATTAATAGATATCGGGAAATTCGTCCCTCGTTACAAATAGCCATGGGAAACCTCTGTGATATAATTAAAGAAAGCGCGAACCAACAGTCCAATAAGCATGGCGCAACAAACATTTGGCGCGAAAATGAAAGATATATAAATATCGTCCAATAAAAGTATCGACGAACACTATGTTTACACACATTTTTTGTTGCGACAAACCTTGCAAGATCTCGCGAGGAACAGGTCGGTGTCAACATGTGTCATGTATGACCCGGACTGCCCGAGGTATAGGGATTAATGACCAAGCCAACAAGATTATGAAATTTAACAAAAGAAGTGTATTTCAAAACAGTAACTTGAGAAAACCCGTCTGCAAGTAGCGCGGGGCGGGACTTAAAACTATAAACACAGCAGTGATAATTAGAGAGTAAATTGCAACTCCAACAATTAAAACTACATGTGTCCGCTAACGCTGCAGAACTCTAGCAGCCAGCAAACCGGCGGCAATCCGACAGACCCTGTTTTCTTCTGCTGACCCCAACATTTTTGTTTTCGATCATGTAAATACAAAAAACAAAACAGAAAACCCAACACAAATCAAGAAATCGACGGTAAACAAAACAACTTCTGCCGTCTTATCTTCACTGCACTATGAGAACTCGGAAATTCCACTTTCCAAGTGCTGAGAGAAAAAGAAAGTGCTTTTAGCGAAAGAGAATTTTTTATTTATGTTTGATCCGGCCTCTTCTATTCAATGAATAAAAAGTCCAGGCCGACCTACCCCACCCTATATACATGTACATATTTTTGCCGTGTAACGGTAAAAAACTTTTTTTCCTTTTTTCTTTTGTTCCCCCCTAACCTCTAAGGGATCGAACCACGAGCGATTTTCTTAGTAGTTTGGATAGATGGAGCAATTTTAGGCTGAGAATGTTCATCGCAGGGGGTGGGGGTGGGTGGGTTTGGGTTGCTTTTAATTTATTTTGATTTGCTTTTCTGTTTTGTTGTTGTTGTTTTTGGTTTTTGTCCGCAAGCACCCATGAAGTCCCTTAACTAACGAACTGGCCGCCGGATCAGTTTGCACCAAAAGCAAAGCTGGAGTTTGCCTAAAAAACACACACCTGATAAATGCACGGTCTTTGGTTTGTCTTGAAAGCCGTTGCATCGAATTTTCTGCCCATCGAAGACTGAGCTGTGGGAACACAGTGAAACGCCAAAGTGTGCGCTGCATTCCATTGCACTCTGCTTCATCTCTGCTATGATGTAGCAGCCTCAAGAGTTTTGATTGGTTGTTTAAAAAAAAAAACTTTAGAAGGTTTTGGAGGCCCTCTTTGAATACACGAATCCCAAAAAGTATTTAACACTCAAATGTATCCCTCTTGATCGAAGAAACGACCTAATAAAAGCATTAGGGTAAAAAATAATTCGTACACAATCTTTGGTGACGTTTCACCCAGTGGCAGAGGTCAACTTCCTGCAAAGGTCGCGCAGCAGCAAGAGCATCTCAGAAGGCGCTCTAACTGCGTCACACTAGAGTGCGCCACTTGCTGCGCCTAGCAACGATGAAACTACAGAACCCGTAGCCGCATTCTATTGGTCTGGATTTGCACGGTAAACATGCTTCGAACCATGGAGTTTACATACAATGGAAGTGGCAAACGTGCCGATTGCTGTCAAATTTCGAATAAATAAATGTTTTCGTGCTCTCATCACCATGGCAGAGTGAATCGTATTTCTTGGTTTGATATATGTAGTAAACATCGGCATTTATACCTATGCGTGTAACGAGGTAGCAGACGACACACATTTTGGGATTCTCTTGACTATTCTCTATGGCTGGTGATGGTTATCTCCCTTTTGTTATTAACGGATTTTCGATCCTAATGCTTTTATGAAGTTGTCTATTCGATTAAGAGGGATATAATTGAATGTGAAATCAGTTTGGAGATTCATGTATCCAAAGAGGGCCTCCAAAACCCTCTACTTTTAATGGTAACGTAAACATGCTTCGAACCATGGAGTTTACATACAATGGAAGTGGCAAACGTGCCGATTGCTGTCAAATTTCGAATAAATAAATGTTTTCGTGCTCTCATCACCATGGCAGAGTGAATCGTATTTCTTGGTTTGATATATGTAGTAAACATCGGCATTTATACCTATGCGTGTAACGAGGTAGCAGACGACACACCTTTTGGGATTCTCTTGACTATTCTCTATGGCTGGTGATGGTTATCTCCCTTTTGTTATTAACGGATTTTCGATCCTAATGCTTTTATGAAGTTGTCTATTCGATTAAGAGGGATATAATTGAATGTGAAATCATTTTGGAGATTCATGTATCCAAAGAGGGCCTCCAAAACCCTCTACTTTTAATGGTAACGTGCTTTTAAAGTAATTAAAGAAACCGACCAATCGAAATTCCTGAGCCTGCTACATCGTAGCAGAGACGAAGCAGAGTGCAACGGAACGCAGGGAAACCATCGAAGTAGAGCGAGGTACCCCCACGTGACACTGAAAACCCCGAGCACGAGTGAATTCGTGCAGCCACCAAACCAGAGTTTGTCGAAAGATACATGAATAATTAATTTCAATAATATTTCTGAAGTTTATGAAACTTTCATTTTCACGTTTTTGTTTTTCAAGGACCCTTCAATGTTCGTCGTGCGCTGTCGCTAGGGAAAGCTAAGACTCGTTGCCGACCGCGCATGCGTATACTTGTTTTTGTCACTCTCCATCTCTCATCACGTGCATTCTTCTTGAACGACTGTTCCATCGGGTTCGTGCGGATCTGGACATTCCGTGTCATCATAGCATTCTCTCCACGAAAAGGTGATTGGAATGTCTTGAAAGAAAACCCAGCAGCCATGGATTTTGCACTCTCGATGCCGATGTTCAAAACCATGCCTCCAGGAACGAGTTCAGAACACAGTAAATAACAGTAATACAGTTTGTTTATCACATATCGCTGTAAATGCTGCGGCATGTCTGTAGATCAGGTAGCTATTTGAGGGAAGCAGGTTCCGAGTTTTAAAGATACCTTATTGTTCGTGCAGGCCAACAGAAACTCGGTAGTGTTGGATACTAGACTGACAAACTTGAACTCAGCCATCGGTGTATTTTCTTTTCTTTTTTAAATAACTATTTGGATTGAAAGCGAAGTTTCATCTGCAAGCCCTTCCCCGGATAGACGTTCTGGTTGCCATGGTTTCGTGTTATTGATTACGAAATCGGGACGTTTCAGGGTTCTACGTGAAAGGGGAGGCAAATTAGCACATAAACCGGATGTCGCGTTTCTGTAAATGCTTGTCTGTTCCAAGGGAACACCTGTGCAGTTGTGGGTTGCCCATCATAACTTGTAAACCGGAGTGTTTCTTTGTCAAACTCCGTTCGGGGTGAACTATTTTTTTTTCTTGCCCGTCGTTGATTTCCTATAGAATAGGAGAATACTATATTTCGCACAATTTTTTTCCCCAAAGGTATTTGACACACACGTAGATATGCATTATACTTACAATGTAAATCACCTTTTCACATCGTACATGAAACACCCAAAGTTATTGGTGTCGGTCACTTGTGGATGTCACCTGAGCATAATTG
>JAWQFJ010011203.1:10000-45000 GCA_034096865.1 Theodoxus fluviatilis
CACGTCTGTGTGCGCTCATGTGTGTGTATGTATGTGTGTGCGCTGATGTGTGTTTGTGTGTGTGTGTGTGTGTGTGTGTGTGTGTGTGTGTGCGCTCATGTGTGTGTGTGCATGTGTGCGCGCGCGCTCGTACGTGTGTATGTGTGTGTGTATTGTGTGTGTGTGTATGCGCTCATGTGTGTGTGTGTGTGTGTGTGTGTGCGTGTGTGCGTGCGCTCATGTGTGTGTGTGTATGTGTGTGCGCTCATGTGTGTGTGTGTGCGTGTGTGTATGTGTGTGTGTATGTGTGCGCGCTCATGTGCGTGTGTGTGTGTCTGTGTATGCACTCATGTGTGTGTGTGTGTGTGTGCGCGCGCGCACGCACACGTGTGTATGTGTGTGCGCTAATATGTGTGTGTGTGCGCGCCCGCGCGCGCGCACGTGTGTATGTGTGTGTGCTCATGTGTGTGTGCGTGCGTGCGTGCGTGTGTGTGATCATGTCTATGTATGTGGATATGTGTGCGCACCCGTGCGTATGCATGCTTACTTGCATGCGTGCGTGCGTGCATGCGCGAGAATGTGTCTTTGTGTTCGTTGTTTACTGTATGAAGTGGGTTGGTCTGTGTGCATTAACGTTTCTGTGTGGGTATCTCTGTGTAACAGTCGGTGTGTGCGCATGTCTGTGTTTGTTCCTTTGTTTGCATGCATGCATACATGCACGTTGTCCAAACGACTTAAAGCGAAAAACCGCCCAACAGAATGCGTAGCGTACTCCTTCATTTTCCTGTGATGCTTGTATTGTATGATGAGCAATTGTAATTTCCTTTCGGAATTAAAAAAAAAGTCGCATCGTGTTGTACTGTATTGTGCTAATTGCATTGCAAAACGTAGTATTTTGTTCAATTATTGAATTTTATGTGTGTTCTTTTCGCATTATTTCGTGCTGTATTGCGTTCAATTTATTAAGCTGTATAGCAACGTTTTGCAAAACTTCGCAGGGCACGGCAATACACCACAAGTCATACTGTATTGCGTTGTGGTGTGATGTGTCATTCATACTGTATTGTGTTGTGCTGTGGTGTGTCATTCATACTGTATGACATTGTGGTGTGGTGTCTCACTCATTATGTATTGCGTTGTGGTGTGATGTGTCATTCATACTGTATTGCGTTGTGGTGTGATGTGTCATTCATACTGTATTGCGTTGTGGTGTGATGTGTTATTCATACTGTATTACGTTGTGCTGTGATCTGTCATTCATACTGTATGACGTTGTAGTGTGATGTGTCATTCATACAGTATTACGTTGTACTGTTATGTGTCATTCCTACTGTATGTCGTTGTGCAGTGATGTGTCATTCATACTGTATTGCGTTGTGCTGTGATGTGCCATTCATACTGTATTGCGTTGTGCTGTGGTGTGTCATTCATACTGTATGACGTTGTGCTGTGATGTGTCATTCATACTGTATTGCGTTGTGCTGTGGTGTGTCATTCCTTGAGTATTACGTTGTGATGTGTCATTCATACTGTATTACTTTGTGCTGTGGTGTGTCATTCATACTGTATGACGTTGTGCTGTGGTGTGTCATTCATACTGTATTGCGTTGTGCTGTGGTGTGTCATTCATTGAGTATTACGTTGTGATGTGTCATTCATACTGTATTACTTTGTGCTGTGGTGTGTCATTCATACTGTATGACGTTGTGCTGCGGTGTGTCATTCATACTGTATTACTTTGTGCTGTGGTGTGTCATTCATACTGTATTACTTTGTGCTGTGATGTGTCATTCATACTGTATGACGTTGTGCTGTGATGTGTCATTCATACTGTATGATGTTGTGCTGTGATGTGTCATTCATACTGTATTACGTTGTGCTGTGATGTGTCATTCATACTGCATGACGTTGTGCTGTGATGTGTCATTCATACAGTATGACGTTGTGCTGTGATGTGTCATTCATACTGTATTGCGTTGTACTGGGGTGTATCATTCATACTGTATGACGTTTTGATGTGATGTGTCATTCATACTGTATGATGTTGTGCTGTGATGTGTCATTCATACTGTATGACGTTGTGCTGTGTCATTCATACTGTATGACGTTGTGCTGTAGTGTGTCATTCATACTGTATGACGTTGTGCTGTGTCATTCATACTGTATGACGTTGTGCTGTGGTGTGTCATTCAAACTGTATGACGTTGTGCTGTGTCATTCATACTGTATTGCGTTGTGCTGTGATGTGTCGTTCATACTGTATGACGTTGTGCTGTGATGTGTCATTCATACTGTATGACGTTGTGCTGTGATGTGTCATTCATACTGTATGACGTTGTGCTGTGATGTGTCATTCATACTGTATGACGTTGTGCTGTGATGTGTCATTCATACTGTATGACGTTGTGCTGTGATGTGTCATTCATACTGTATGACGTTGTGCTGTGTCATTCATACTGTATTGCGTTGTACTGTGTCATTCATACTGTATTGCGTTGTGCTGTGTCATTCTTACTGTATTGCGTTGTGCTGTGATCTGTCATTCATTGAGTATTACGTTGTGATGTGTCATTCATACTGTATTGCGTTGTGCTGTGGTGTGTCATTCATACTGTGTTACGTTGTGCTGTGGTGTGTCATTCATTGAGTATTACGTTGTGATGTGGTGTGTCATTCATACTGTACTGCGTTGTGCTGTGATGTGTCATTCATACTGTATTACGTTGTGCTGTGGTGTGTCATTCATACTGTGTAACGTTGTGCTGTGGTGTGTCATTCATACTGTATTACGTTGTGCTGTGGTGTGTCATTCATACTGTGTTACGTTGTGCTGTGGTGTGTCATTCATTGAGTATTACGTTGTGCTGTGATGTGTCATTCATACTGTATTGCGTTGTGCTGTAATGTGTCATTCATTAAGTATTACATTGTGATGTGTCATTCATACTGTATTACGTTGTGCATTGGTGTGTCATTCATACTGTATTGCGTTGTGCTGTGATCTGTCATTCATTGAGTATTGCGTTGTGCTGTCATCTGTCATTCATTGAGTATTACGTTGTGATGTGTCATTCATACTGTATTACTTTGTGCTGTGGTGTGCCATTCATACTGTATGACGTTGTGCTGTGGTGTGTCATTCATACTGTATTACGTTGTGCTGTGGTGTGTCATTCGTACTGTATTGCGTTGTGCTGTGGTGTGTCATTCATACTGTATGACGTTGTGCTGTGGTGTGTCATTCATACTGTATGACGTTGTGCTGTGGTGTGTCATTCCTACTGTATGACGTTGTGCTGTGGTGTGTCATTCATACTGTATGGCGTTGTGCTGTGATGTGTCATTCATACTGTATTGCGTTGTGCTGTGATGTGTCATTCATACTGTATGACGTTGTGGTGTGATGTGTCATTCATACTGTATTACGTTGTGCTGTGGTGTGTCATTCATACTGTATTGCGTTGTGCTGTGATCTGTCATTCATTGAGTATTGCGTTGTGCTGTCATCTGTCATTCATTGAGTATTACGTTGTGATGTGTCATTCATACTGTATTACTTTGTGCTGTGGTGTGCCATTCATACTGTATGACGTTGTGCTGTGATGTGTCATTCATACTGTATTGCGTTGTGCTGTGGTGTGTCATTCATACTGTATTACGTTGTGCTGTGGTGTGTCATTCATACTGTATTGCGTTTGCTGTGATGTGTCATTTATACTGTATGACGTTGTGGTGTGATGTGTCATTCATACTGTATGACGTTGTGCTGTGATGTGTCGTTCATACTGTATGACGTTGTGCTGTGGTGTGTCATTCATACTGTATGGCGTTGTGCTGTGGTGTGTCATTCATACTGTATTGCGTTTGCTGTGATGTGTCATTTATACTGTATGACGTTGTGGTGTGATGTGTCATTCATACTGTATGACGTTAAGGTGTGATGTGTCATTCATACTGTATTGCGTTGTGCTGTGATGTGTCATTTATACTGTATGACGTTGTGGTGTGATGTGTCATTCATACTGTAAGACGTTGTGGTGTGATGTGTCATTCATACTGTATGACGTTGTGCTGTGTCATTCATACGGTATGACGTTGTGCTGTGGTCTGTCATTCATACTGTATTGCGTTGTGCTGTGGTGTGTCATTCATACTGTATGACGTTGTGATGAGTCATTCATACTGTATGACGTTGTGATGTGTCATTCATACTGTATGACGTTGTACTGTGGTGTGTCATTCAAACTGTATGACGTTGTGCTGTGGTGTGTCATTCAAACTGTATGACGTTGTGCTGTGGTGTGTCATTCATACTGTATTGCGTTGTGCTGTGGTGTGTCATTCATACTGTATGCCGTTGTGGTGTGATGTGTCATTCATACTGTATGACGTTGTGCTGTGGTGTGTCATTCATACTGTATTACGTTGTGCTATGTCATTCATACTGTATTACGTTGTGCTGTGGTGTGTCATTCATACTGTATGACATTGTGGTGTGGTGTGTCACTCATTCTGCATTACGTTGTGCTGTGCTGTGGTGTGTCACTCATACTGTATTGCGTTGTGTTGCGCTGTGGTGTAATTCATACTGTATGACGTTGTGCTGCGCTGTGGTGTAATTCATACTGTATTGCGTTGTGCTGCGCTGTGGTGTAATTCATACTGTATGACGTTGTGCTGCGCTGTGGTGTAATTCATACTGTATTGCGTTGTGCTGTGATGTGTCATTCATACTGTATGGCGTTGTGCTGTGATGTGTCATTCATACTGTATTACGTTGTGCTGTGCTGGGTCATTCATACTGTATTACGTTGTGCTGTGATCTGTCATTCATACTGTATTGCGTTGTGCTGTGGTGTGTCATTCATTCCATATTACGTTGGGCTGTGATGTGTCATTCATACTGTATGACGTTGTGTTGTGATCTGTCATTCATTGAGTATTACGTTGTGATGTGTCATTCATACTGTAAATGTAATACGTTGGGCTGTGGTGTGTCATTCATACTGTATGACGTTGTGCTGTGTCATTCATACTGTATTGCGTTGTGGTGTGATGTGTTATTCATACTGTATTACGTTGTGCTGTGATCTGTCATTCATACTGTATGACGTTGTAGTGTGATGTGTCATTCATACAGTATTACGTTGTACTGTCATGTGTCATTCCTACTGTATGTCGTTGTGCAGTGATGTGTCATTCATACTGTATTGCGTTGTGCTGTGATGTGCCATTCATACTGTATTGCGTTGTGCTGTGGTGTGTCATTCATACTGTATGACGTTGTGCTGTGATGTGTCATTCATACTGTATTGCGTTGTGCTGTGGTGTGTCATTCCTTGAGTATTACGTTGTGATGTGTCATTCATACTGTATTACTTTGTGCTGTGGTGTGTCATTCATACTGTATGACGTTGTGCTGTGGTGTGTCATTCATACTGTATGGCGTTGTGCTGTGGTGTGTCATTCATACTGTATTACTTTGTGCTGTGATGTGTCATTCATACTGTATGACGTTGTGCTGTGATGTGTCATTCATACTGTATGATGTTGTGCTGTGATGTGTCATTCATACTGTATTACGTTGTGCTGTGATGTGTCATTCATACTGCATGACGTTGTGCTGTGATGTGTCATTCATACAGTATGACGTTGTGCTGTGATGTGTCATTCATACTGTATTGCGTTGTACTGGGGTGTATCATTCATACTGTATGACGTTTTGATGTGATGTGTCATTCATACTGTATGATGTTGTGCTGTGATGTGTCATTCATACTGTATGACGTTGTGCTTTGTCATTCATACTGTATGACGTTGTGCTGTAGTGTGTCATTCATACTGTATGACGTTGTGCTGTGTCATTCATACTGTATGACGTTGTGCTGTGGTGTGTCATTCAAACTGTATGACGTTGTGCTGTGTCATTCATACTGTATTGCGTTGTGCTCTGATGTGTCGTTCATACTGTATGACGTTGTGCTGTGATGTGTCATTCATACTGTATGACGTTGTGCTGTGATGTGTCATTCATACTGTATGACGTTGTGCTGTGATGTGTCATTCATACTGTATGACGTTGTGCTGTGATGTGTCATTCATACTGTATGACGTTGTGCTGTGTCATTCATACTGTATGACGTTGTGCTGTGGTGTGTCATTCATACTGTATGACGTTGTGCTGTGATGTGTCATTCATACTGTATGACGTTGTGCTGTGATGTGTCATTCATACTGTATGACGTTGTGCTGTGATGTGTCATTCATACTGTATTGCGTTGTACTGTGTCATTCATACTGTATTGCGTTGTGCTGTGTCATTCTTACTGTATTGCGTTGTGCTGTGATCTGTCATTCATTGAGTATTACGTTGTGATGTGTCATTCATACTGTATTGCGTTGTGCTGTGGTGTGTCATTCATACTGTGTTACGTTGTGCTGTGGTGTGTCATTCATTGAGTATTACGTTGTGATGTGGTGTGTCATTCATACTGTACTGCGTTGTGCTGTGATGTGTCATTCATACTGTATTACGTTGTGCTGTGGTGTGTCATTCATACTGTGTAACGTTGTGCTGTGGTGTGTCATTTATACTGTATTACGTTGTGCTGTGGTGTGTCATTCATACTGTGTTACGTTGTGCTGTGGTGTGTCATTCATTGAGTATTACGTTGTGCTGTGATGTGTCATTCATACTGTATTGCGTTGTGCTGTAATGTGTCATTCATTAAGTATTACATTGTGATGTGTCATTCATACTGTATTACGTTGTGCATTGGTGTGTCATTCATACTGTATTGCGTTGTGCTGTGATCTGTCATTCATTGAGTATTGCGTTGTGCTGTCATCTGTCATTCATACTGTATTACGTTGTGATGTGTCATTCATACTGTATTACGTTGTGCTGTGGTGTGCCATTCATACTGTATGACGTTGTGCTGTGATGTGTCATTCATACTGTATTGCGTTGTGCTGTGGTGTGTCATTCATACTGTATTACGTTGTGCTGTGGTGTGTCATTCATACTGTATGACGTTGTGCTGTGGTGTGTCATTCATACTGTATGACGTTGTGCTGTGGTGTGTCATTCAT
Source organism: Theodoxus fluviatilis (assembly GCA_034096865.1). Taxonomy (NCBI): domain Eukaryota; kingdom Metazoa; phylum Mollusca; class Gastropoda; order Cycloneritida; family Neritidae; genus Theodoxus; species Theodoxus fluviatilis. Next base: position 17,072 of record JAWQFJ010011203.1, read on the forward strand.
ACTGTATGACGTTGTGCTGTGGTGTGTCATTCATACTGTATGACGTTGTGCTGTGATGTGTCATTCATACTGTATTGCGTTGTGCTGTGATGTGTCATTCATACTGTATGACGTTGTGCTGTGATGTGTCATTCATACTGTATGACGTTGTGCTGTGGTGTGTCATTCATACTGTATTGCGTTGTGCTGTGATGTGTCATTCATACTGTATGACGTTGTGATCTGTCATTCATTGAGTATTACGTTGTGATGTGTCATTCATACTGTATGACGTTGTGCTGTGTCATTCATACTGTATGACGTTGTGCTGTGATGTGTCATTCATACTGTATGACGTTGTGCTGTGGTGTGTCATTCATACTGTATGACGTTGTGCTGTGGTGTGTCATTCATACTGTATGACGTTGTGCTGTGTCATTCATACTGTATGATGTTGTGGTATGTCATTCATACTGTATTACGTTGTGCTGTGCTGTGTCATTCATACTGTATTGCGTTGTGCTGTGGTGTGTCATTCATACTGTATGCCGTTGTGGTGTGATGTGTCATTCATACTGTATGACGTTGTGCTGTGGTGTGTCATTCATACTGTATTACGTTGTGCTGTGCTATGTCATTCATACTGTATTGCGTTGTGCTGTGGTGTGTCATTCATACTGTATGCCGTTGTGGTGTGATGTGTCATTCATACTGCATGACATTGTGGTGTGGTGTGTCATTCATACTGTATTACGTTGTGCTGTGCTATGTCATTCATACTGTATTACGTTGTGCTGTGGTGTGTCATTCATACTGTATGACGTTGTGCTGTGGTGGGTCATTCATACTGTATTACTTTGTGCTGTGGTGTGTCATTCATACTGTATGACATTGTGGTGTGGTGTGTCACTCATTCTGTATTACGTTGTGCTGTGCTGTGGTGTGTCACTCATACTGTATTGCGTTGTGCTGTGCTGTGGTGTAATTCATCCTGTATGACTTTGTGCTGGGTCATTCATACTGTATTACGTTGTGCTGTGATCTGTTATTCATACTGTATTGCGTTGTGCTGTGGTGTGTCATTCATTCCATATTACGTTGTGCTGTGGTGTGTCATTCATACTGTGTGACGTTGTGCTGTGATGTGTCATTTATACTGTATTACGTTGTGCTGTGCTGTGCCTTTCATACTGTATGACGTTGTGTTGTGATCTGTCATTCATTGAGTATTACGTTGTGATGTGTCATTCATACTGTAAATGTAATACGTTGGGCTGTGGTGTGTCATTCATACTGTATGACGTTGTGCTGTGTCATTCATACTGTATTACGTTGTGCTGTGATGTGTCATTTATACTGTATTGCGTTGTGCTGTGGTGTGTCATTCATACTGTATTACGTTGTGCTTTGGTGTGTCATTCATACTGTATTGCGTTGTGCTGTGGTGTGTCATTCATACTGTATGATGTTGTGATGTGTCATTCATACTGTATGACGTTGTGCTGTGGTGTGTCATTCATACTGTATTGCGTTGTGCTGTGGTGTGTCATTCATACTGTATGACGTTGTGATGTGTCATTCATACTGTATGACGTTGTGCTGAAGTGTGTCATGCATACTGTATTGCGTTGTGCTGTGGTGTGTCATTCATACTGTATGACGTTGTGATGTGTCATTCATACTGTATGACGTTGTGCTGTGGTGTGTCATTCATACTGTATTGCGTTGTGCTGTGGTGTGTCATTCATACTGAATGACGTTGTGATGTGTCATTCATACTGTATGACGTTTAGATGTGATCTGTCATTGATTGAGTATTACGTTGTGATGTGTCATTCATTCTGTATTACGTTGTGCTGTGGTGTGTTATTCATACTGTATGACGTTGTGCTGTGATGTGTCATTCATACTGTATTGCGTTGTGCTGTGGTGTGTCATTCATACTGTATGGCGTTGTGATGTGTCATTCATACTGTATGACGTTGTGATGTGTCATCATACTGTATGACGTTGTGATGTGTCATTCATACTGTATGACGTTGTGCTGTGGTGTGTCATTCATACTGTATTGCTTTGTGCTGTGATGTGTCATTCATACTGTATTGCGTTGTGCTGTGTCATTCATACTGTATGACGTTGTGCTGTGTCATTCATACTGTATGACGTTGTGCTGTGATGTGTCATTCATACTGTATGACGTTGTGCTGTGGTGTGTCATTCATACTGTATGACGTTGTGCTGTGTCATTCATACTGTATGACGTTGTGCTGTGGTGTGTCATTCATACTGTATTACGTTGTGCTATGTCATTCATACTGTGTGACGTTGTGCTGTGGTGTGTCATTCATACTGTATTACGTTGTGCTATGTCATTCATACTGTATGGCGTTTTGCTGTGGTGTGTCATTCATACTGTATTACGTTGTGCTGTGATGTGTCATTCATACTGTATGACGTTGTGCTGTGGAGTGTCATTCATACTGTATTACGTTGTGCTATGTCATTCATACTGTATTACGTTGTGCTGTGGTGTGTCATTCATACTGTATGACATTGTGGTGTGGTGTGTCACTCATTCTGTATTACGTTGTGCTGTGCTGTGGTGTGTCACTCATGCTGTATTGCGTTGTGCTGTGCTGTGGTGTGTCACTCATACTGTATTACGTTGTGCTGTGCTGTGGTGTAATTCATACTGTATGACGTTGTGCTGGGTCATTCATACTGTATTACGTTGTGCTGTGCTGTGGTGTGTCACTCATACTGTATTGCGTTGTGCTGTGCTGTGGTGTAATTCATACTGTAAGACGTTGTGTTGTGTCATTCATACTGTATTGCGTTGTGCTGTGGTGTGTCATTCATTCCATATTACGTTGTGCTGTAGGGTGTCATTCATACTGTATTGCGTTGTGCTGTGTCATTCATACTGTATGACGTTGTGTTGTGATCTGTCATTCATTGAGTATTACGTTGTGATTTGCCATTCATACTGTAAATGTAATACGTTGGGCTGTGGTGTGTCATTCATACTGTATGACGTTGTGCTGTGTCATTCATACTGTATAACGTTGTGATGTGTCATTCATACTGTATTGTGTTGTGCTGTGTCATTCATACTGTATGACGTTGTGTTGTGTCATTCATACTGTATTGCGTTGTGCTGTGGTGTGTCATTCATTCCATATTACGTTGTGCTGTGGTGTGTCATTCATACTGTATTGCGTTGTGCTGTGTCATTCATACTGTATGACGTTGTGTTGTGATCTGTCATTCATTGAGTATTACGTTGTGATTTGCCATTCATACTGTAAATGTAATACGTTGGGCTGTGGTGTGTCATTCATACTGTATGACGTTGTGCTGTGTCATTCATACTGTATAACGTTGTGATGTGTCATTCATACTGTATGACGTTGTGCTGTGGTGTGTCATTCATACTGTATTACGTTGTGCTGTGATGTGTCATTCATACTGTATTGTGTTGTGCTGTGGTGTCATTCATACTGTATTGCGTTGTGCTTTGGTGTGTCATTCATACTGTATTGCGTTGTACTGTAGTGTGTCATGCATACTGTATTGCGTTGTGCTGTGGTGTGTTATTCATACTGTATGACGTTGTGCTGTGTCATTCATACTGTATGACGTTGTGATGTGTCATTCATACTGTATTGCGTTGTGCTGTGGTGTGTCATTCATACTGTATTACGTTGTGCTGTGGTGTGTCATTCATACTGTATTGCGTTTTGCTGTGGTGTGATGTGTCATTCATACTGTATGACGTTTTGCTGTGATGTGTCATTCATACTGTATTGCGTTGTGCTGTGGTGTGTCATTCATACTGTATGACGTTGTGCTGTGTCATTCATACTGTATGACGTTGTGCTGTGTCATTCATACTGTATTGCGTTGTGCTGTGGTGTGTCATTCATACTGTATTACGTTGTGCTGTGGTGTGTCATTCATACTGTATTACGTTGTGCTGTGGTGTGTCATTCATACTGTATTGCGTTGTGCTGTGATGTGTCATTCATACTGTATGACGTTGTGCTGTGTCATTCATACTGTATGACGTTGTGCTGTGTCATTCATACTGTATGACGTTGTGATGTGTCATTCATACTGTATTGCGTTGTGCTGTGGTGTGTCATTCATACTGTATTACGTTGTGCTGTGGTGTGTCATTCATACTGTATTACGTTGTGCTGTGGTGTGTCATTCATACTGTATTGCGTTGTGCTGTGGTGTGTCATTCATACTGTATTGCGTTGTGCTGTGATGTGTCATTCATACTGTATTGAGTTGTGCTGTGGTGTGTCATTCATAATGTATGACGTTGTGCTGTGTCATTCATACTGTATGACGTTGTGATGTGTCATTCATACTGTATTGCGTTGTGCTGTGGTGTGTCATTCATACTGTATTGCGTTCTGCTGTAGTGTGTCATGCATACTGTATTGCGTTGTGCTGTAGTGTGTCATTCATACTGTATGACGTTGTGATGTGTCATTCATACTGCATGACGTTGTGCTGTGGTTTGTCATTCATACTGTATTGCGTTGTGCTGTGGTGTGTCATTCATACTGTATTGCGTTGTGCTGTGGTGTGTCATTCATACTGTATTGCGTTCTGCTGTAGTGTGTCATTCATACTGTATTGCGTTGTGCTGCGATGTGTCATTCATACTGTATGACGTTGTGCTGTGTCATTCATACTGTATGACGTTGTGCTGTGGTGTGTCATTCATACTGTATTGCGTTGTGCTGTGGTGTGTCATTCATACTGTATTGCGTTGTGCTGTGGTGTGTCATTCATACTGTGTGACGTTGTGCTGTGGTGTGCCATTCATACAGTATGACGTTGTGCTGTGATCTGTCATTCATACTGCATGACGTTGTGATGTGATGTGTCATTCATACTGTATGGGGTTGTGCTGTGGTGTGTCATTCATACTGTATGACGTTGTGCATTGGTGTGCTATTCATACTGTATGACGTTGTGCTGTGTCATTCATACTGTATGGCGTTGTGCTGTGGTGTGTCATTCATACTGTATGACGTTGTGCTGTGGTGTGTCATTCATACTGTATTGCGTTGTGCTGTGGTGTGTCATTCATACTGTATGACGTTGTGATGTGTCATTCATACTGTATGACGTTGTGATGTGTCATTCATACTGTATGACGTTGTGCTGTGTCATTCATACTGTATTACGTTGTGCTGTGATGTGTCATTCATACTGTATTGCGTTGTGCTGTGGTGTGTCATTCATACAGTATGACATTGTGCTGTGGTGTATCATTCATACTGTATGACTTTGTGGTGTGATGTGTCATTCATACAGTATGATGTTGTGCTGTGATGTGTCATTCATACTGTATTACGTTGTGCTGTGTCATTCATACTGTATTACGTTGTGCTGTGATGTGTCATTCATACTGTATTACGTTGTGCTGTGGTGTGTCATTCATACTGTATTGCGTTGTGCTGTAGTGTGTCATTCATACTGTATGACGTTGTGCTGTGGTGTATCATTCATACTGTATGACGTTGTGGTGTGATGTGTCATTCATACTGTATGACGTTGTGCTGTGGTGTGTCATTCATACTGTATGACGTTGTGCTGTGGTGTGTCATTCATACTGTATGACGTTGTGCTGTGGTGTGTCATTCATACTGTATGACGTTGTGGTGTGATGTGTCATTCTTTCTGTATGACGTTGTGCTGTGGTGTGTCATTCATACTGTATGACGTTGTGCTGTGGTGTGTCATTCATACTCTATGACGTTGTGCTGTGGTGTATCATTCATACTGTATGACGTTGTGGTGTGATGTGTCATTCATACTGTATGACGTTGTGCTGTGGTGTGTCATTCATACTGTATTGCGTTGTGCTGTGATGTGTCATTTATACTATATGACGTTGTGCTGTGATGTGTCATTCATACTGTATGATGTTGTGGTGTGATGTGACATTCATACTGTATTGCGTTGTGCTGTGATGTGTTATTCATACTATATGACGTTGTGCTGTGATGTGTCATTCATACTGTATGATGTTGTTGTGTGATGTGTCATTCATACTGTATGATGCTGTGCTGTGATGTGTTGTTCATACTGTATGGCGTTGTGCTGTGATGTGTTATTCATACTGTATTACGTTGTGCTGTGGTGTGTTATTCATACTGTATGACGTTGTGCTGTGGTGAGTCATTCATACTGTATGACGTTGTGCTGTGATGTGTCATTCATACTGTATTGCGTTGTGCTGTGGTGTGTCATTTATACTGTATTACGTTGTGCTGTGATGTGTCATGCATACTGTGTGACGTTGTGCTGTGGTGAGTCATTCATACTGTATTGCGTTGCGCTGTGATGTGTCATTCATACTGTATGACGTTGTGCTGTGATGTGTCATTCATACTGTATGACGTTGTGCTGTGGTGTGTCATTCATACTGTATTGCGTTGTGCTGTGATGTGTCATTCATACTGTATGACGTTGTGCTGTGATGTGTCATTCATACTGTATTGCGTTGTGCTGTGATGTGACATTCATACTGTATGACGTTGTGCTGTGATGTGTCATTCATACTGTATTGCGTTGTGCTGTGATGTGTCATTCATACTGTATGATGTTGTGCTGTGGTGTGTCATTCATACTGTATTGCGTTGTGCTGTGATGTGTTATTCATACTGTATTGCGTTGTGCTGTGATGTGTCATTCATACTGTATTGCGTTGTGCTGTGATGTGTCATTCATACTGTATTACGTTGTGCTGTGGTGAGTCATTCATACTGTATTGCGTTGTGCTGTGGTGTGTTATTCATACTGTATTGCGTTTTGCTGTGGTGAGTCATTCATACTGTATTGCGTTGTGCTGTGGTGTGTTATTCATACTGTATTACGTTGTGCTGTGATGTGTTATTCATACTGTATGACGTTGTGCTGTGGTGAGTCATTCATACTGTATGACGTTGTGCTGTGATGTGTCATTCATACTGTATTGCGTTGTGCTGTGGTGTGTCATTCATACTGTATTACGTTGTGCTGTGATGTGTCATTCATACTGTATTGCGTTGTGCTGTGGTGTGTCATTCATACTGTATTACGTTGTGCTGTGATGTGTCATTCATACTGTATGACGTTGTGTTGTGGTGTGCCATTCATACTGTATTGCGATGTGCTGTGGTGTGTTATTCATACTGTATTGCGTTGTGCTGTGGTGTGTTATTCATACTGTATTACGTTGTGCTGTGGTGTGTTATTCATACTGTATGACGTTGTGCTGTGGTGAGTCATTCATACTGTATGACGTTGTGCTGTGATGTGTCATTCATACTGTATTACGTTGTGCTGTGATGTGTCATTCATACTGTATGACGTTGTGCTGTGGTGTGCCATTCATACTGTAAGACGTTGTGCTGTGGTGTGTCATTCATACTGTATTACTTTGTGCTGTGATGTGTCATTCATACTGTGTGACGTTGTGCTGTGGTCAGTCATTCATACTGTATGACGTTGTGCTGTGGTGTGCCATTCATACTGTATTGCGTTGTGTTGTGATGTGTCATTCATACTGTATTGCGTTGTGCTGTCGTGTGTCATTCATACTGTATTACGTTGTGCTGTGATGTGTCATTCATACTGTATGACGTTGTGCTGTGGTGTGCCATTCATACTGTAAGACGTTGTGCTGTGGTGTGTCATTCATACTGTATTACTTTGTGCTGTGATGTGTCATTCATACTGTGTGACGTTGTGCTGTGGTCAGTCATTCATACTGTATGACGTTGTGCTGTGGTGTGCCATTCATACTGTATTGCGTTGTGCTGTGATGTGTCATTCATACTGTATGACGTTGTGATGTGTCATTCATACTGTATGACGTTGTGCTGTGTTATTCATACTGTATTGCGTTGTGCTGTGATGTGTCATTCATACTGTATGACGTTGTGCTGTGATGTGTCATTCATACTGTATTGCGTTGTGCTGTGATGTGTCATTCATACTGTATGACGTTGTGCTGTGATGTGTCATTCATACTGTATTGCGTTGTGCTGTGGTGTGTCATTCATACTGTATTACGTTGTGCTGTGATGTGTCATGCATACTGTGTGACGTTGTGCTGTTGTGTGTCATTCATACTGTATGACGTTGTGCTGTGGTGTGTCATTCATACTGTATTACGTTGTGCTGTGATGTGTCATTCATACTGTATTGCGTTGTGCTGTGGTGTGTCATTCATACTGTATGACGTTGTGCTGTGGTGTGTCATTCATACTGTATGACGTTGTGCTGTGGTGTGTCATTCATACTGTATTACGTTGTGCTATGGTGTGTCATTCATACTGTATTGCGTTGTGCTGTGATGTGTCATTCATACTGTATTGCGTTGTGCTGTGGTGTGTCATTCATACTGTATGATGTTGTAGTGTGATGTGTCATTCATACTGTATGATGTTGTAGTGTGATGTATCATTCATACTGTATGATGTTGTGGTGTGATGTGTCATTCATACTGTGTGACGTGCTGTGATCTGTCATTCATACTGTATGATGTTGTAGTGTGATGTGTCATTCATACTGTATGATGTTGTAGTGTGATGTATCATTCATACTGTATGATGTTGTGGTGTGATGTGTCATTCATACTGTATGACGTTGTGCTGTGGTGTGTCATTCATACCATATTACGTTGTGCTGTGGTGTGTCATTCATACTGTGTGACGTTGTGCTGTGATCTGTGATTCATACTGTATGATGTTGTAGTGTGATGTGTCATTCATACTGTATGATGTTGTAGTGTGATGTGTCATTCATACTGTATGATGTTGTGGTGTGATGTGTCATTCATACTGTATGATGCTGTGCTGTGATGTGTTGTTCATACTGTATTGCGTTGTGCTGTGATGTGTCATTCATACTGTATGCCGTTGTGCTGTGGTGTGTCATTCATACTGTATGGCGTTGTGCTGTGATGTGTCATTCATACTGTATTGCGTTGTGCTGTGATGTGTCATTCATACTGTATGGCGTTGTGCTGTGATGTGTCATTCATACTGTATGGCGTTGTGCTGTGATGTGTCATTCATACTGTATGGCGTTGTGCTGTGATGTGTCATTCATACTGTATTACGTTGTGCTGCGATAAGTCATTCATACTGTATGGCGTTGTGCTGTGATGTGTCATTCATACTGTATGGCGTTGTGCTGTGATGTGTCATTCATACTGTATGGCGTTGTGCTGTGATGTGTCATTCATACTGTATGGCGTTGTGCTGTGATCTGTCATTCATACTGTATGATGTTGTGCTGTGGTGTGTCATTCATACTGTATGGCGTTGTGCTGTGATCTGTCATTCATACTGTATGGCGTTGTGCTGTGATGTGTCATTCATACTGTATGGCGTTGTGCGGTGATGTGTCATTCATACTGTATGATGTTGTGCTGTGGTGTGTCATTCATACTGTATGACGTTGTGCTGTGATGTTTTATTCATACTGTATGACGTTGTGCTGTGATGTGTTATTCATACTGTATTGCGTTGTGCTGTGGTGTGTCATTCATACTGTATTGCGTTGTGCTGTGGTGTGTTATTCATACTGTATTGCGTTGTGCTGTGATGTGTCATTCATACTGTATTGCGTTGTGCTGTGGTGTGTCATTCATACTGTATGATGTTGTAGTGTGATGTGTCATTCATACTGTATGATGTTGTAGTGTGATGTATCATTCATACTGTATGATGTTGTGGTGTGATGTGTCATTCATACTGTGTGACGTGCTGTGATCTGTCATTCATACTGTATGATGTTGTAGTGTGATGTGTCATTCATACTGTATGATGTTGTAGTGTGATGTATCATTCATACTGTATGATGTTGTGGTGTGATGTGTCATTCATACTGTATGACGTTGTGCTGTGGTGTGTCATTCATACCATATTACGTTGTGCTGTGGTGTGTCATTCATACTGTGTGACGTTGTGCTGTGATCTGTGATTCATACTGTATGATGTTGTAGTGTGATGTGTCATTCATACTGTATGATGTTGTAGTGTGATGTGTCATTCATACTGTATGATGTTGTGGTGTGATGTGTCATTCATACTGTATGATGCTGTGCTGTGATGTGTTGTTCATACTGTATTGCGTTGTGCTGTGATGTGTCATTCATACTGTATGCCGTTGTGCTGTGGTGTGTCATTCATACTGTATGGCGTTGTGCTGTGATGTGTCATTCATACTGTATTGCGTTGTGCTGTGATGTGTCATTCATACTGTATGGCGTTGTGCTGTGATGTGTCATTCATACTGTATGGCGTTGTGCTGTGATGTGTCATTCATACTGTATGGCGTTGTGCTGTGATGTGTCATTCATACTGTATTACGTTGTGCTGCGATAAGTCATTCATACTGTATGGCGTTGTGCTGTGATGTGTCATTCATACTGTATGGCGTTGTGCTGTGATGTGTCATTCATACTGTATGGCGTTGTGCTGTGATGTGTCATTCATACTGTATGGCGTTGTGCTGTGATCTGTCATTCATACTGTATGATGTTGTGCTGTGGTGTGTCATTCATACTGTATGGCGTTGTGCTGTGATCTGTCATTCATACTGTATGGCGTTGTGCTGTGATGTGTCATTCATACTGTATGGCGTTGTGCGGTGATGTGTCATTCATACTGTATGATGTTGTGCTGTGGTGTGTCATTCATACTGTATGACGTTGTGCTGTGATGTTTTATTCATACTGTATGACGTTGTGCTGTGATGTGTTATTCATACTGTATTGCGTTGTGCTGTGGTGTGTCATTCATACTGTATTGCGTTGTGCTGTGGTGTGTTATTCATACTGTATTGCGTTGTGCGGTGATGTGTCATTCATACTGTATGATGTTGTGCTGTGGTGTGTCATTCATACTGTATGACGTTGTGCTGTGATGTTTTATTCATACTGTATGACGTTGTGCTGTGATGTGTTATTCATACTGTATGACGTTGTGCGGTGATGTGTCATTCATACTGTATGATGTTGTGCTGTGGTGTGTCATTCATACTGTATGACGTTGTGCTGTGATGTTTTATTCATACTGTATGACGTTGTGCTGTGATGTGTTATTCATACTGTATTGCGTTGTGCTGTGATGTGTCATTCATACTGTATTGCGTTGTGCTGTGATGTGTTATGCTAAGTCGAACTACGCGGCACTACTCAGTATTGCATAATACTATATTGTATTAGTAATATTATTTTTATTCGCTGTACTTTACCATTGTGCCTGGTATTACGCTATACTGTATTGCATTGTATGTATTGAAAAGTCTTGTATCTATTGTATCACACCATTGCAGTGATTTGTGCTGTATTGGTTCATATTGCATTGTTTTGCATTGCATTTAATTGACCGCACTGTATTGCACTAAACTGCGTCACATGTTATTCTTATGGACTGCTTTGTATTGGATAGAACTGCGTTGTATCGGGTTATTTTTGCATCGTATTGTATTACATCGGATTGGATTGCTTTATGTCGAGTTATTTAAAATGCAGTGGACGCATTGTACTGTATTGCTTTGAATCGTACTGTATTGGATTGCATTGTAAAGCGTTGCATTGTATTGAATTTAGCTGGAGTGCCTAGTATTAATAGGACTGGATTTCACCGGACTGGAGTGGATAGCATTGCGTTGTATTGTATTGTATTGAGTTGAATTGTATTGCATAGCATTGTATGGTATTGCATTGTATTGGATTGGAATTGATGAGTTGAACTGGATTGGATTGCATAGCAATGTATTGTATTGTATTGCATTGTATCGTATTGTATGGGATAGTATAATCTATTGTATTGTAATGCATCGCATTGCACAGCATTGTACCGTATTGTAATGTATTGTACAGTATTGTACTGTTTTGCACTATATTGTACTGTGTTGTACTGTGTTGTACTGTGTTGTACTGTGTTGTACTGTATTGTACTGCATTGTACTGTTTTACACTATATTGTACTGAGTTGTACTGTGTTGTACTGTGTTGTACTGTGTTGTACTGTATTGTACTACATTGTACTGTTTTGTAGACCTCAAGGACCGCCTGAAGAGGCAGACAGGCCTACCTTGGACACCCCATGCTCCTCTGCCTTCTGGTTGACGAGTTGCTGGATCTCCTGCAGGCTGGAAATGATCTTGGCGGGTGAGACTTGCTCAGGCAGGCTGGAGAACTCCCCCACCTCCAGTATGACCACGGTGGCTGACTCGAACTTCTCTGTAACCATCAAGCAAAGGCGTTTCTCACTATCCTTTTGCCTTCTCTCTCTCTCTCTCTCTCTCTCTCTCTCTCTCTCTCTCTCTCTCTCTCTCTCTCTCTCTCTCTCGTTCTCTAACTCTCTCTCTCAATCCCTCTCACTCTCTCCTTCTAACTCTCTTTATAAAAACCGCTGGCGCTGAACCTCCAGGTTTTGGCATATTAAAAAAAAAATGAAAAAGATCGGGTTCGAACCCGAAACCTCTCGAGAAAAGATGGGGAAAAAACACACATGAACAAAAACACAAAAAACCAGGTCGGGTTGGAACCCACAACCTCTCGAAACAAGAAGGGCAAAGCCCATACGACTCACATGCTTGACCTTGACCTTTATATGACCTTGACCTTTATATGACCTTGACCTTCATGTGACCTTCAAGGTCAAGGTCAAACAACTAAAGCTACCAATGACATCATATACAAAGAAATGCTTTACACATTTTTCCTACCAAAATACATGTGACCTTGACCCAAGGTCAAGGTCATCCAAGGTCATGCAACACAAAGCTGTTAATTCAAGACATAGGAAGCACAATGGTGCTTATTGGCACTTTCTACCATGAGATATAGTCACTTTTAGTGGTTCACTACCCCATTTTGGTCACATTTCATAAGGGTCAAAGTGACCTTGACCTTGATGATATGTGACCAAATGTGTCTCATGATGAAAGTATAACATGTGCCCCACATAATTATTAAGTTTGAAAGAGTTATCTTCCATAGTTCAGGGTCAAGGTCACTTCAAAATATGTATACAATCCAACTTTGAAGAGCTCCTGTGACCTTGACCTTGAAGCAAGGTCAACCAAACTGGTATCAAAAGATAGGGCTTGCTTTGACCTATATACCACTTGTAGCTAAGGTCGCCATTCTCAATAACGTGGGAGAAAATTGGGAAAATGTGAAAAATGAGTGTTTTTGAGACCACATTTATGGCTCCTGTGACCTTGACCTTGAAGCAAGGTCAAGTCACTATGTATGTTTTTTGAGGCCTTGTCATCATACACCATCATGCCACATTTGGTGTTGATAGACTTAATAGTCTCCGAGAAAAATCCAACGTTTAAGTTTTTTACGGACGCCCGGACGCCCGGACGCCCGGACGGACGCCCGGACGGACGGACGACACGGCTCAGTACATAGACTCACTTTTGCTTCGCATGTGAGTCAAAAAGAGAAGAAAAAAGTTTCAGCGCAGAATCGAACCTGGTCATGCATGACCACGAGTCCAATGCTCTACCACACGAGCCATTAGACTTAGACAAAAGTTCGCCACCCTAAAGTGGACAATGCTGGTGAAAAAAAAATCTATATTTTCATTTGTTTGTTTGTGTTTCATGAAAGTGTTGTGTATGAAGTATCTTTATTTATGGATAAAAAGATAATAGTTGTTGTGGGTTTTCTGTAATTCTTTGTTAATGCCGACGCTGGACATCTGATAGTGGTTACAGGAGGACAAAAATGTAAAGCTATTTCTGATTTGAAGAAAAAAATTGCGCGATCGCGTAACGCTGAAAACCAGCAAAATTGAAACGTTCTCCGCCAACTGTGGAAAAGAACGAGTCAATCCTGTTAACACGTTGCATAACTGGTAGGTTTTTAGGCTAGATTCGCTTCGAAAAGTTGCAGATAATCTGATGGTGTTAGACTGCAAGTGTAACTTTTCTGACTTGCATTCCACTCAACACATTTTTGACTTGGTGGACATGTACTCGATTAATTGACTCGATTAAATTGAACTGATGTATTTGATATATATTTGTATTAATCCTGAAAAATTATGAAATCATACTTCATTCATTCGCGCATTAGTCTTGGCAGCGTTCAGCGGACGAAGTAAACATCAAACTACTTGGACCATAACGTCAGAGCGAGTAGCAGACGAAACTATCACAGTCACGTGACACAAACCGGCCAATCAGAAGCGATGACGCCGGATGTGAAATTCCAGCTATCTTACCGTGGTAATAATCGGACAAAGTCTGAATAATTTGAGAAAGAAACTCGAATTGGTTCATTATTTGTATGAATGCGAGTTTTTTGGTCGACTTCGGTAAATTTCGCGCTGCCTCGCAGTGATGATTGTATACGAAGCTGTCGTCTGATAGGCGAAAGCGATCCGCGAAGCCAGCGAAGTTTCGACCATGATATGAAAGGACAAAATCGCGATAGGTCGTATCAGGGTCGATTAAAAACGCTAAAACGATTGTACTACACAATTGTAGGAAAATGGATGATAGTTCATGAAATTTGAGTGGTCTTGTACATTTTAGGATACTCAAGGTCTATTTCAGGTAAGTTTATTATCGATTCACTGCGACTAGGCCACACGAACAGAACTTCAACTTGGTAGTACATGTACTATTGAGTGAGGAGAAGAAGAATTCGTGGTGACCTAATATAGGCTTACAAATTGTACAATGATCTCGTAGACGTGGAGTGAAGCGACTTCTTTAAGTCACCAAGTTGTGCCAGTACGAGAAATGCAGACAAAAAGTATTTATTCAACGTAGACGTTCAACATACGAAGGACTCGATTTCGATCTAAAACTGTGTAAAAGGTTACCCATAATTTCTGCTGTTACGTCAATTGAAATGTAGAGACAGAGAGTCGACACACAGATATAATTCTTTCTCCTTTACCAGTGTTTAGGTACGTGAGAAAGTTGGAGAGAGAGCCACGCGCCGCGGTCGCGATAAGCTGTGACTGCGTTTTCATCACGCGCTCAGTTCCTACCCAAGCGTTTTCGCGCTACACACCTCTATTTTTAGTCTCACGCGAATACGGTGTTTTTAGTGACGTAGTTAACATTTTTCCCAGCATGCCAGTGTAAATTTTAACCGTATCCGTTTTGTGAATGCTGAGAGACAAGTGCGCGAAGATTTTGCTCATCAAAACCCCCCCTAGTTCATCTCGAACGTGAGTATCATTTTTATTCGGGTTGTTAACTTCACATAGAACAATCATTTTGCTACAAGTGTATGTAATTTGAAAGAAATATATGGTCTAGGAGAAAAATGATACCTCCTGAAAAAAGGTCGCCGATTTTCCTTTGACTGCCAAGGCTGCCTAGTGAAGCCATTTTGATGATTTTCGGCAGTCAAAGGAAAATCGGCGACCTTTTTTCAGGATGACTAATTTTTCTCCTAGAACATATATTTCTTTCAAATTACATACACTTGTAGCAAAATGATTGTTCTATGTGATTTTAACAACCCGAATAAAAACGATACTCACGTTCGAGATGAACTAGGGGGGGTTTTGATGAGCAAAATCTTCGCGCACTTGTCTCTCAGCATTCACAAAACGGATACGGTTAAAATTTACACTGGCATGCTGGGAAAAATGTTAACTACGTCACTAAAAACACCGTATTCGCGTGAGACTAAAAATAGAGGTGTGTAGCGCGAAAACGCTTGGGTAGGAACTGAGCGCGTGATGAAAACGCAGTCACAGCTTATCGCGACCGCGGCGCGTGGCTCTCTCTCCAACTTTCTCACGTACCTAAACACTGGTAAAGGAGAAAGAATTATATCTGTGTGTCGACTCTCTGTCTCTACATTTCAATTGACGTAACAGCAGAAATTATGGGTAACCTTTTACACAGTTTTAGATCGAAATCGAGTCCTTCGTATGTTGAACGTCTACGTTGAATAAATACTTTTTGTCTGCATTTCTCGTACTGGCACAACTTGGTGACTTAAAGAAGTCGCTCCACTCCACGTCTACGAGATCGTTGTACAATTTGTAAGCCTATATTAGGTCACCACGAATTCTTCTTCTCCTCACTCAATAGTACATGTACTACCAAGTTGAAGTTCTGTTCCTGTGGCCTAGTGGCAGTGAATCGATAATAAACTTACCTGAAATAGACCTTGAGTATCCTAAAATGTACAAGACCACTCAAATTTCATTAACTATCATCCGTTTTCCTACAATTGTGTAGTACAATCGTTTTAGCGTTTTTAATCGACCCTGATACGACCTATCGCGATTTTGTCCTTTCATATCATGGTCGAAACTTCGCTGGCTTCGCGGATTGCTTTCGCCTATCAGACGACAGCTTCGTATACAATCATCACTGCGAGGCAGCGCGAAATTTACCGAAGTCGACCAAAAAACTCGCATTCATACAAATAATGAACCAATTCGAGTTTCTTTCTCAAATTATTCAGACTTTGTCCGATTATTACCACGGTAAGATAGCAGGAATTTCACACCCGGCGTCATCGCTTCTGATTGGCCGGTTTGTGTCACGTGACTGTGATAGTTTCGTCTGCTACTCGCTCTGACGTTATGGTCCAAGTAGTTTGATGTTTACTTCGTCCGCTGAACGCTGCCAAGACTAATGCGCGAATGAATGAAGTATGATTTCATAATTTTTCAGGATTAATACAAATTTATATCAAATACATCAGTTCAATTTAATCGAGTCAATTAATCGAGTACATGTCCACCAAGTCAAAAATGTGTTGAGTGGAATGCAAGTCAGAAAAGTTACACTTGCAGTCTAACACCATCAGATTATCTGCAACTTTTCGAAGCGAATCTAGCCTAAAAACCTACCAGTTATGCAACGTGTTAACAGGATTGACTCGTTCTGTTCCACAGTTGGCGGAGAACGTTTCAATTTTGCTGGTTTTCAGCATTACGCGATCGCGCAATTTTTTCTTCAAATCAGAAATAGCTTTACATTTTTGTCCTCCTGTAACCACTATCAGATGTCCAGCGTCGGCATTAACAAAGAATTACAGAAAACCCACAACAACTATTATCTTTTTATCCATAAATAAAGATACTTCATACACAACACTTTCATGAAACACAAACAAACAAATGAAAATATAGATTTTTTTTTCACCAGCATTGTCCACTTTAGGGTGGCGAACTTTTGTCTAAGTCTAATGGCTCGTGTGGTAGAGCATTGGACTCGTGGTCATGCATGACCAGGGTCGATTCTGCGCTGAAACTTTTTTCTTCTCTTTTTGACTCACATGCGAAGCAAAAGTGAGTCTATGTACTGAGCCGTGTCGTCCGTCCGTCCGTCCGTCCGTCCGTCCGTCCGTCCGTCCGTCCGGGCGGGCGTCCGTAAAAAACTTAAACGTTGGATTTTTCTCGGAGACTATTAAGTCTATCAACACCAAATGTGGCATGATGGTGTATGATGACAAGGCCTCAAAAAATATACATAGTGACTTGACCTTGCTTCAAGGTCAAGGTCACAGGAGCCATAAATGTGGTCTCAAAAACAGTCATTTTTCACATTTTCCCAATTTTCTCCCACGTTATTGAGAATGGCGACCTCAGCTACAAGTGATATATAGGTCAAAGCAAGCCCTATCTATTGATACCAGTTTGGTTGACCTTGCTTCAAGGTCAAGGTCACAGGAGCTCTTCAAAGTTGGATCGTATACATATTTTGAAGTGACCTTGACCCTGAACTATGGCAGATAACTGTTTCAAACTTAATAATTATGTGGGGCACATGTTATACTTTCATCATGAGACACATTTGTTCACATATCATCAAGGTCAAGGTCACTTTGACCCTTATGAAATGTGACCAAAATGGGGTAGTGAACCACTAAAAGTGACTATATCTCATGGTAGAAAGTGCCAATAAGCACCATTGTGCTTCCTATGTCTTGAATTAACAGCTTTGTGTTGCATGACCTTGGATGACCTTGACCTTGGGTCAAGGTCACATGTATTTTGGTAGGAAAAATGTGTAAAGCATTTCTTTGTGTATGATGTCATTGGTAGGTTTAGTTGTTTGACCTTGACCTTGAAGGTCACCTGAAGGTCAAGGTCATATAAAGGTCAAGGTCAAGCATGTGAGTCGTATGGGCTTTGCCCTTCTTGTTATAAAATGTTTATGCTCAATTGGAAAAAGTTTAGGGTCAGCAGAAAAAAGGGTAGGTCGGGTTACCAAAACCACAACTATTTGTGTGTGTGTTTTAATCCTTGACCGCTACAGGTCTTGTAGCGTGGAAAATAGTAACCCGTGGAAAACAGTAACGGAAGTCATCGCAGAGTTATCTGCGAGGGACGTGCTTTATGCAATTTACCGCTCCTGCACCTGTTCTTCGCATGGAATATATTCCAACAAACAACGCATTAGTTGCTTTACGAGGGTTTGGTGCATTTGTGTAGTTTAACACATGATGTAGCGTTCAAAACAGTTTTTCCCCCTGTAAAGCCGTCTCCCCTGCCGGAAATAATATGGGAGTCACCTCCCTGTAGTCTGTTTGTAGACTGGTT
This sequence comes from Theodoxus fluviatilis, assembly GCA_034096865.1. Taxonomy (NCBI): domain Eukaryota; kingdom Metazoa; phylum Mollusca; class Gastropoda; order Cycloneritida; family Neritidae; genus Theodoxus; species Theodoxus fluviatilis. The sequence continues at coordinate 35,620 of JAWQFJ010011203.1, forward strand.
TTATAAAACGCGACTGTTGACTGACTTGGTACGCCCGGGGAGTTATGCTAAGATCCGGCCGCGTAAATATATCTGCGTTTTGTGACAAACGTCTTGCTCGGCGGTACTGTACTCCATGCACCTTAACGGTGCGCGTGATTCGGGTGTAATCTTAAGCTAGACGACGTTCCGAATGTTTCCGACTTCGACCATTTCAGCAGCGCCAATAAACGTCGTTTAGCTTAAGATTACACCCGAATCACGCGCACCGTTAAGGTGCATGGAGTACAGTACCGCCGAGAAAGACGTTTGTCACAAAACGCAGATATATTTACGCGGCCGGATCTTAGCATAACTCCCCGGGCGTGCCAAGTCAGTCAGGCGGAGTGGCGGGTGCCGTCTCTTTTTAGAGTTGAATTTTCAGAAAATCCCTCGCAGATAACTCTGCGATGACTTCCGTTACTGTTTTCCACGGGTTACTATTTTCCACGCTACAGGCCTTGAGTGGAACTAAAATGACCTTGACCTCAAGACGTGCATCCATTTATTATGGGACATTCTCATTAACGTACCCTGCAGGAGTTATCTTCGGCGCTCTCTGTCGAAAAACAACGCGTTAGGTAGAATCACCTAGTTCCGATCGATTCTCGAAGCGTCTGCACTGAATAGATATTTGCTAGATCGCTCAAAGTACATGCATGTGGGGGTGGAAAACAGTACTGTGTCATGTAAAGCTCGAATGAGAAGCAGCAGATAACTGTTTAGTTCTGGCTTGAATTGACAATTTCGTTTCCTTGGTCTGGCGAGGACCGAAAATTCACTATCAAATCGAGTCGAGTGATCAACTTGCCCGCACGGCGTAATGTATAGCCTTTAGGCCTAACTTGTAAGATCGGGTCGATAATGACAAGAAAATGGCATTAAATTTTGGATGATTAAAACACAAAAAAGTTTCATTACAACTAAAATCACCGATTATATTAATAAGTGACTATTTTTACACTTACAGCTAGTACTCAAACTTTACAACGCAAACAAAACACACCTGCGGGGAGTGTCATGGTCTCGCAATCGCATCAAAACTCGATGCACGAGTGATCGTTTCACTATCTGATACGACATGGTATTCCAGCAAACAAGCAACTACTGCAACTTCATGAAGTTATTGAAATCTCAAAGTGTGATGTCAGACATCGATCGAATTCGACTGCAGCTGCCGGGTTACGTTCTCGAATATTTCGTCTGCACTGAATACTATATAGATCGCTCAAAGTATGTGGGGGTGGAAAACAGTACTCAGTGTCATTTGCCATAACCATCGTGGCAAAATTATTGATGGAAAAGTTGTCAAGCTACATGGCATTCCAGCAAACAAGCAACTACTGCAACTTCATGAAGTTATTGAAATCTCAAAGTGTGATGTCAGACACGATTGACAGATGAGTTCGACTGCAGCTGCCGAATCAAACGTAAGCGCTGCCCCCAAGCTCGTTTAAGTTGCTTGTGATCGTTTCGCTATCTGATCCGACAATAATTACTAAACATTGATATCAAAAGCACTATTCAAAATTTTTGGCGGGTGGTCTACCCCGCACAACTAAAATCTACGGTTAATAATATCATCTCCACAAGCCGAACTACGTGAAGTTATATCTTTGGTTATATACATTACGCCGATACGAGTGCGCGCAAGTTGATCGACTGGATGATAGTGAATTTTCGGTCCTCGCCAGACCAGGCCGGGAAACGAAATTGTCAATTCAAGCCAGAACTAAACAGTTATCTGCTGCTACTCATTCGAGCTTTACATGAAACATTATATCACACTAGCTCGATCGTCTGCTAGCGTAGTGACTTTGGTTCGATCGCGTACGTCTGCTAGCCAGCTATAACTACGTACGGTGAGGTTTGTTTACTTATCTTCTGTGGGTTTTGTGCAGAAAGTATACGTTAAAACAGTCTAATATGACTATTTTCGATTAGTTTTTAATCTAATTAATCTTTTTGCGTGGTTTAATGTCATCCTTTTGCCACGATCTAGCGATCATCCCATGAGCTTCTATTTTTACCAGTCTACCGGAACTAGGGGACGTAAAGGGACAAAACTTGGGCTGTATTTCCGTTTCAGAAGTGAGAATGTCCCATAGATCCGTGGTTTAAAACGCGCACTCTGTTATTTAGCGCATGTATCAGGAACCGGAAGTAAGCATTAGTAGGGTAACATAGAGCGTCCTTCAGGAATTCCGGTTAAGAATAATCTTCTATCGTAATGAGGCATTCTTGCATTCTACGTCACACCTTGTGCTGTCACGTGACATCCGGTTTCTGCGATATGGTAATTTACAAGTTTCGCCGGAACGTATTCCTTGAAAACGGACGTTTTGCCAGACTCCTTGTCGGTGAGTATTTTTGCATTCTTCCGTTGTCCTAACGTTACTGTAATCACAAGAAAATGATACCATGTCGTTTCAACTGCTGATTTGTAAAATTAAATTGCTTGACTGACAAACAGTAAACATTTCAGGCGTAGTTTAGTCGACCAACTGCTTCGACTACGGCGACCCAAAAGATGTCACGCTTCACGTTTTAAATTGCTCGATTTTCCTTACTAGTTAATCAAAACATCAAGTTATGCAATGCTTGCCTTATTTTATGGGTAAATGGAAAGTCTGATGCTAAATGTATGGTTATTTAATCGTCAGACGGCTATTTTGTGAAATGTGACCCAATTTCGATTCCATACATCGTGATCGTGATGCGTGTTGCGCGCGCACCCTCATTACATAGAAGAGTATTCTTAACCGGAATTCCTGAAGGACGCTCTATGATTGCCTATTATTGTTGATGGCTGCAGTTTTGAATTGAATTGTTTAGATATTGCTTTCTGTGGATTTATAGATACTTAAACAGTGTTTTTTTCGATGTTTGGATTCTGGGATGTTTGCTACAGATCGTATGGTGTATGAATAGAAAATAGTGAATAAGTGTGGTATAGTAGGGTGTAACGGGAACTACAACAAGAACAACAAGTTCCGTGTGTTGAAACTTCCAACTGATGCAGCCGAGAGACAGACTTGGATTAATGTGCTGCCTCCACATAAAGATTTTGTGATCGACCCTGACAAGTTCTTCATTTGTGAGAGGTACTGGAGCGAAGACTACGAAGTTCATACGTTTCCTGGAGGTCGCACACGACCTATAAGCATCCGCCGAGTGTCTTCCCTCAAATCCCAAAATCGTGCATGCCAACGCGGAAAGCTCAACCAAGATCCACGGATGTTACAAACGTTGAAGCAAGGCAACTGGAACATTTGAGGAAAGTGGATGGATTGAAACAAACCTTCGCAAGTTTTAATCCTGAGAAAACTCTGAGAAAAACATACAAAGACGTGATCATTACAAGATCCGAAAAACATTTTGTGTGTGTCTTCATGAAAGAGGATTTTAGTGAAACAAATATTTCTGTTATTGTTGAAAACAGACAGACTCTGACTTGCCCTGTAACTCTCAAAGCGTTCATAAACGGAATGAGAGTGCCTCTTGGAAATTTTCTCCATCCTAACAATGGGTTCAATTCCTACCAGGTAATAAATGTGTGTGTGTGTGTGTGTGTCTGATGGTACGTGTGAGTACACATACATGTGTACGTGCTACTGTGTATGGTTCAATCAGAGTGTGTGCGTGTTTTGACAATGTATGTGCCGTTTGAGTGTGTCATTTCATATGGGTTAATCACTTAATGATTTTATGTGCGCACACACGCGCATGTGTGTGTGTGTGTGTGTGTTTACATGAATGTGTGTGTGTCATTGCGGAAAGGTCCACAACATGTGTGTTAGTGTGTCTTTCAGTGTGATTGTGATTTTGGTCCTTGGATGTTAAAGTGCTTGTTAATTTTATGTGTGTATGTGGTTATGTGTTTGATTGATTGTTCGTGTACACAGTGTATATGTACATGTACACGTATGATTGTGAAAGTGTGCATTTATGCCTCTGTGTGTGAGAGAGAATAAGTGTGTCTGTATCATGTTCATGGGCCATTGCGTATGACTATGAGTCCATAAATGTGTGTGTGTGTGTGTGTGTGTGTGTGTGTGTGTGTGTGTGTGTGTGTGTGTGTGTGTGTGTATGTGTGTGTTCCTAAGTCTAAGCATCTTGTCTTACCTTATAATTACAGATGTTCTATGATGCTGTCCGGCGGGCTTTGAACTATGATCTTGCATGCGACCCTCTACTTGAGAAAGTTGTGACAGATCTGAGAGCACATTCTAATACTTTCTTCTGTCTCTCTCCTTGTTTGTGTACTGCATTTCTGTCTACTGCCCCCTCTCACACACACTATCTCACAGTCACACATATTCTCTCTCTCTCACAGATACACACATAGTATACACACTTTCTGTCTCTCTCTCTCCCTCTTTCTCTCTGGTTGGCTGTGTGTTCGACTCTCACTCTTCAGTCTCTTGTCCTCTCTCGCTCTCTCATTCCCTCTCTCTGTTGTTTAAAAATATATATATTTAAAAAATTTAATGCAATGCAATTTGCTAGGTGCGGCATTTTTAATAAGAATTGTTGGATAAACAGAATCACAACCAGATTTCTAGGCCATGTTTGACTGCTTTCCATTTTATTACTGGGCGTGTCCGTTTGACAGTGCTGCAGGTGTGGCATTGAAAATCTAATTTTAAATTTGAACTTTAAAAAACAAACTTAAAATGTTAGTTTTAGATCCTTTTTACTCATTTAATCTGATTTATGTTAATGAGAATAGTATTTTGTTGAATGTATGTTGGTCATTCAGTCCTTTTAACTGATAAACAAGCAAGAAAGTGATCATTCACTTCAGTCAAGTTTTAATAGAGGTTTTAATGCACATCCGGCAGTTTTTTTCTAATGGGAGGGAAAAAAGCACCAAAATGATTTTCTTTATTAGCAAAATGTCCCCCTATAAGTACAAAATCAGAAAACTGCTTGTTTCTGTTAACCATGATAGTATACTGTTATCAGTATGATGGCCTTTGCTAGCACAGGCTGGAAATCTGTGGTGCATCTCCTTCTGATATAGTACTCCTTGCAAGCACCATAACTTAAGCTCTCTTTGTATCATCAATATTTTCCTGAATTTACTAGACAAAACCAAAGAAAAAACCGCCAACTGATCAAATTTCAAATATTCCAATCATAACTTGTTTCTAAAAGGGGTGCACGATTCAAATTCAAAGGGCGCACAAAATAATTTTTCTAAGAGTCAGTCCACAAAACTTTGTTTCCCTACGTATGAAGCAATGATAAATTGCTCAGTAATATGTTTAAAAACCCCCACTAAGAAATCAAATGAAACACACACACACACACACACACACACACACACACACACACACACACACACACCAAGTTTGTAACTGGAAAGCAAACCCTCAGATGGAGTCTATAGCTGGAAATCTACCAAACCACATTTCATGACCCTGGCAAACTTCTTAGAAAGCTATACTCCTTTCCAAGAAAAGTTCTTTAAAAAGATAGCAGTGAAATGATTTTGTGAAGCAGCTCAGGAGTGAAAGATCATGGGTTCAATCCTTGTCTGAAATCGTCAATGCTTTTTTTCTCTCTTTTACACTACGTTCCCAGATCCGTCATACTTGTAAATTTCATCCTTACTTTCTGGGGGCAGGGTGGAGTCTCCACCAGAGCTCCGTGCCTGCTGGTGCAGTCTCACTACGAGCCTCAGTCTGGTATAATGCCTGTGACTTTTTGACCTCAGAAGACTTTTCAGAATCATTTTTCTCTCAGAAAAGTTTTTGAATCCATTATATGCCATACACTTTATTTAAGATGTCTACTTATTATTACAGATTATACATGTATACTCTTACTTAATATTTAAGATATGTATGTATATTTCCGTCCTCTAAAGCTTTTCTTTCTTGTTTTCAATTTACTGCAAACTTTTCCCCTACATGTAAATATCCAGTGTTTGCCTTGAATAGCGTTTGGAGGCTGATAGGCTTTTAAAGCCTCATCAAATTGGTTCTGGTTACGTATTGAAAAGATTTTTGTCCATTATGCATTCTATGCAAAGATACAAGTAATTCCACTTTTTAAAACGGGTGTGGGGGTGAGGGGGTAGAGGGTTTGGGGGGTGGGAGTAGGGGTGGCAGGGAGGGAAGACCAATGTACAGCGAAATAATAAGTATTCGCTTTTCATTAAAACAATTTTTAACAATATAATGCTGGTTCTGTCACTGCTCATAATGCAATGAAGAGAACGAAATGTACACTAAAATGATAAGTGTTCACCTCTGACAAAAACAGCGATAGCAACAGTAATTTATTCATTCTACCAAAACTACCATGCAGAACTGCGACAACTCAAAGTGCAGGAAAGACAAATATACATTGCAAGAATCAGCATTAACCTTTGACCAAAATATAGTTTATTACTCTAGGATTACTGCTCATGATGAAAATTGAATGACCCACTTATCTGATACAGGTAGGAGTACTGTTTTGGCCAATAAAAGGTCAAAGACAGAAATGTATTCCTTCGTTTCACAGTTCATTTCTTCATTTGAAACCTCATTTCGTAATTTTCTCTGCTCATTTTGCATAAAGACAAAAATACGCGGAGATGTCGAGCTCTCAACAATAACAACATTAAAAGTAATGATGATGATTATTATGATGATGATGACGATGATGTCGAAGATTGGAGATGACTTGTCTTTAAAGATTTCAGTCGCACAGATCTTGTATGACAGATCCTTGCAAGACAGATAGGATAGTCCACACCACAAGGCATGGAGCTAGGCTGTCAGCTCACTGGTTATTGGCACACAGAAATACAACAAGAAGGGCAAAGCCCATATGACTCACATGCTTGACCTTGACCTTTATATGACCTTGACCTTCAGGTGACATTCAAGGTCAAGGTCAAACAACTAAACCTACCAATGACATGATACACTAAGAAATGCTTTACACATTTTTCCTACCAAAATACATGTGGCCTTGACCCAAGGTCAAGGTCATCCAAGGTCATGCAACACAAAGTTGTTAATTCAAGACATAGGAAGCACAATGGTGCTTATTGGCACTTTCTACCATGAGATATGGTCACTTTTAGTGGTTCACTACCCCATTTTGGTCACATTTCATAAGGGTCAAAGTGACCTTGACCTTGATGATATGTGACCAAATGTGTCTCATGATGAAAGTATAACATGTGCCCCACATAATTATTAAGTTTGAAACAGTTATCTTCCATAGTTCAGGGTCAAGGTCACTTCAAAATATGTATACAATCCAACTTTGAAGAGCTCCTGTGACCTTGACCTTGAAGCAAGGTCAACCAAACTGGTATCAAAAGATAGGGATTACTTTGCCCTATATACCATATATAGGTCAGGTATCCAATCTCAAACACTTCAGAGAAAATTGAGAAAATGTGAAAAATGACTGTTTTTTAGACAACATTTATGGTCCCTGCGACCTTGAAGCAAGGACAAGTCACTATGTATGTTTTTTGAGGCCTTGTCATCATGCACCATCATGCCACATTTGGTATTGATAGACTTAATAGTCTCTGAGAAAAATCCAACGTTAAAGTTTTCAGACGCCCGGACGCCCGGACACCCGGACGCCCGGACGCCCGGACGGACGAAACGGGTGAGTACATAGACTCACTTTTGCTTCGCATGTGAGTCAAAAATACTCAAACTGTTTAGACACTCTACTCCCAGTTGATCTCTTACGAGACTGCAAATTTTTTAACAAAGCAGTTTACCATGACAAAACCCCCCACAAAGAACAAAATACTGAATCTAATCTAAATCTGGAATGTTTTTGGCACATCCACTTTTCCAACATTCCCTCCAAAAAATGTTGCAACACAGCACAACAACAACAACAATAAAAAGCCTGTCAAAAATGTACAGTTAGAATATTGCGACAAATGTATTTCTGCTCACTTCCATAATTACGTGGACGGCATGCTGGCAAGGTATGCAGTACATGTAGTACCTGTAATTTGTCCTCGAGGGTTTCTGTCAAATTCGTCTTGTCAGTGATCAAGTATTGCAAAGTCCGTGTGTGACAGGTTATTTATGTTTGGCTGCTTGCGGTCAGCTCCATCGTATATGTGTGTAATATGTTAGCAATAGCTGTGTCCATGTTGTAGGTCAGCTGTATGCTAGCAGTCATCAATTCCAGAGTGTTAGTGGTCAGCTGATCTGTCATTGCTCAGCCATGTGTGTTGCTGACCAGCTACGTATGCGTCTTACTGGTTGGCTATATCTGCTTTATTGGCTAGTTATAACTGTGTTTCTGGTCAGCTGTGTACATGTATGTGTCTTACTGATTAGCTTTGTCTGCTTTATTGGTTAGTTATAACGGTGTGTTTCTGGTCAGTTATGTACTTGTATGTGTCTTACTGGTTAGCTATATCTGCTTGATTGGTTAGTTATAACGGTGTGTTTCTGGTCAGTTATGTACATGTAAGTCTTACTTATTAGCTATGTCTGCTTTATTGGTTAGTTATAACGGTGTGTTTCTGGTCAGTTATGTACATGTATGTCTTACTGATTAGCTTTATCTGCTTTATTGGTTAGTTATAACGGTGTGTTTCTTATCAGTTATGTACATGTATGTCTTACTGATTAGCTTTGTCTGCTTTATTGGTTAGTTATAACGGTGTGTTTCTGGTCAGTTATTGTACATGTTAGTGTGGTCTTAGCCTGGTTAGCTATATTCTTGCTCTTTATTGCATCTAGTTATAACTGTTGTTCTCGGTCAGGCTGTTGTAGCATCTATGTGTCTTACTTGGATTATGCTTATGTCTGCGACCCTGTTAGTGTGTTAGTTATCCTGGTTTCGGCTGGTCAGCTGTTGTGTACATGCAATTGGTCTTACTTATTAGGCTTTGGTCATGCCTTATTGGTTGCACGAATAAGACTGCCGTGTTTCTTAGTCAGTTATAGGCCTTACAGACGGCGCCAATATGTGTTATTAGAGTCAGTGTGTGTTGTCTTGCTGAAGTACAAACAAATTTTTGTTTTCTGGTTAAACGCCTGGTATGGCTTTAATTGCATCAATGTTTTGTTATGGTGCGGCTCTATGTATTGGGTATTTAGAAAGTTGACCTATGTGTTAGCGGTCATCTGTGCGGTTAGGCATGTGTTGGCCCAATGTCTGTGTTACTAGTCGACTACATTTGAGCACTTTGGGTCCGCCAGTCGCTGTTGCATTACTGGCCAAAAGTATTGCAACAAATCTGTGCGTGACAGTAGAGCGTGCATGTTACTGTTATTGTACAGGTTTATATTACAGCACAAGAACACCTTCATACCATCGATCACTCCCTGCTCAAATTTCCATCCATCCACTAACTTATTATTTTCAGGTCCC
>JAWQFJ010011204.1:0-20000 GCA_034096865.1 Theodoxus fluviatilis
CACAACTGAAGCTTGTTGTGCTGCTGCAGCAGAAGCAACAGGACCTTGTCACCCGGTCGAAACTGCCTATCAACCGTCTTGCGATTGAACACCTCGGCATGTTTCTGAGAAGCAGCCGCCAAATTCTGACGCGCCAGCTTGCACGTCTCCTCAATCCGGTTCCTCAGATCAACCACGTACTCAGAAGTAGTTCGCACCTGCTCATCGGCCTGCTCATCCATCCAGAGGTTGCGAAGAACCGACATGGGACCTCGAACTGTTCTGCCATAGAGAAGCTCAAAAGGGGAAAACCCCAGACTCTCCTGCGGAACCTCACGATAAGCGAAAAGGAGTGCAGGGATGTAGCCATCCCACTGTTTCGGCTTCTCCTGCGCCAGCTTGCACAACATGGTCTTGAGGGTTCCGTTGTAGCGCTCTACAAGTCCGTTCCCTTGGGCATGATAGGGAGTGGTCGCAAGCCCCTTGATCGCCAACAACCTCTCTACCTCCTTCATCACATCACTCATAAACTGGGTACCTCGGTCCATCAGGATCTCCGAAGGAATACCAACTCGGGACAACACCTGCCACATTGCCTCAGCAACCTTCACTGCTTCGATCGACTTCAGTGGAATCGCCTCTGGATACCGGGTAGCGTAGTCCACCAAGACCAAAATGTACCTGTTACCAGACTCAGAAGCAGGAGTGATGGGACCAACAAGATCAATTGCCACATGCTTGAAAGGTGTGTCAATGAGCGACATCTTTCCCAGCGGCACCTTCTGCGACCTTTTGACACTGATCACATGACAAAACAAAGCAGTGGATGTCGGGGCACATCCCCGGCCAGAAGAACTACTTGCAAACTCGGTCGCATGTCCTCTGCACACCCATGTGACCACCCATAGGAGGCTCATGCGCCAACTTGATGATGCCTTGTCTCAACTGATGGGGAACAACAACCACTGTTTCGATACTCGCGGTACAAAACTTTCTTCTTCTAGATGAAACCAACTGCACCTGAATGACCAGCAGGCACAACGTCCTTGCGCTCCGCCGCCTCACGACAACTCCTCAGAGAAGGATCCTCCAGTTGTAACTTGTGCAACTGCTCCGGTGTAACCGTCTCCAGACCAGATGAAGCCACGTGCAACAAGGTCGGCTTCCTTCCTTCAGCAGCAGCCTGTGCACGGGTGACAACTGAAACAACCCTAGGAACAGCATAAACAGGTAGCATATTGGAATCACCCAGCCGGGCATGATTTCCAACAATGAAATCAGCAACAGGCGAGTCCATGACAACAGCTTTGACTTCGCCGGAGTAGAAAGGACAGTCAGCCTAAACCTTGGCCACAGGATAGCGTCGCTTGATGTCAGCCTCAGCCATGGAAACTTCGAGATCCCGACCTGTGAACTGCGATGCTGAAACAAGTGATCTATTCACAACACAAACCTGTGAACCTGTATCGCACAAACCCTGCACTGAAACACCATTAACGACAACCAAACATCTGGGGTCGTAGTCTTGCTTGCTACAGGGAGAACACAAAGTCGGAACGCTGACTGATAGCGGAGACGGTTCAAGACCTCTTGACACCGCACTCGCGGACTTACTCTTCTTGGGACAATCTCTAGCCAAGTGCTTGGGGGAATCGCAGACGTAGCACTTCCTACCGCTTGAAACACCTGAGTTTACCCTGGGACCTCCGCTAGGATTCCCACCTTTGGGCGTGTTGTTTATCGCACTGGAAAAACTTCTTGCTATCACCATGGTGTGCCTCAAAGTAAATCTCAGCTGCTTCCCCTGCTTCAACTAACGTCTGAGGTCTTTTCTCTTTGACAAATGCGGTCATGTCTGAATTCAGGGTCTGCAAGAACTGCTCAATCAAAAAGAGTTGTTCCAGATCAGTGATTTTTTAAAGTTAATGCCATTTAGTCAGATTTTCCTTCATGCGAGCACAGAACTGCCTGTAGGTTTCATGCTCTTTTCTCTTGCAGGTCCTGGATCGGTGGCGGTAAGTTTCTGCTGTGAGCTGATAACGCGCCAAAAGCGCCACTTTCAAACTCTTGTAATCTTCAGCGCTCATATTGTCAAGAGAGTTGTACACTTCAGCAGCCTTACCAGCCAACATAGTGGAAACACGAGTCGCCCACGTCGTATCATCCCACTTGTACAAAGTAGCAACCCGTTCAAACCGTTTCAACCAAGTAGCAGTGTCTTCCTTGCTCTCATCAAACTGGGGAATAGAAGGCTGGAACCCATGATCAACATGATCATCATCGGTTTCCTCATCACCACCGTGATGCCCGCCTTCTTTCTTCACCTTCTTCTCCTTGGTTTCTTTTTCCAGAAGTCGCATGCAAAGTTCATGCTCTTCTTCGTCTCTTCTTTGTTTTTCCTCATGATCTTCTTGCTCTTTTCTCTGCCTTTCAGCTTCAACCTCTCTCTGATACTTAACTCTCTCCTCCATCTCGTGATGCACTACTTCCAACTTATCTTGGTAAGCTTTCCTTTCAAGCTCAAGGTTCTCCTTTTCTAGTTCTAGTCGCGCTTGTTTGACATCTTCACGGCTCATGCGGTCAGCAATAAACTCAGGAATACTAGTGGACTCAACACCAAGCTCCGTAGCTAGAGAATGCCACCGCGTAATCCTAATTGATCTAGATTCCGGTGTTGATGCCTTGATAGAGCTATCCTCAACAACGCGACCTGAACGCAGTTCCATAAACAGGAACAAAACCAGAAAGTTGAAAAATACTCAGGCTGTGACCGGCAACAAGGGTAGGAAACACACAAGGCCTGATGTTAACTCTCCGGCCCCTCCAACCACCCACAGTTATCTGACAAAAACCTAGATAACAAGCTACATCAGTGCCCAGTGTCTGGGGAATGTGGCCAGCGACAAAAAATGCTCTAACTCCTTGAGTTTAATGAGAATGATCCTGGCATGGCTCGCCATTGTCATGAGCATGTCACCCTAGGCTGAGGCCTAGAGTGTGTATGGTTGGGTTTTTTCAATAACAAGAAGGGCAAAGCCCATACGACTCACATGCTTGACCTTGACCTTTACATGATCTTGACCGTTACATGACCTTGACCTTTACATGACCTTGACCTTCAGGTGACCTTCAAGGTCAAGGTCAAACAACTAAACCTAGCAATGACATCATACACTAAGGACTTCTTTACACATTTTCCTACCAAAACACATGTGACCTTGACCCAAGGTCAAGGTCATCCCAAGGTCATGCAACACAAAGCTGTTAATTCAAGACATAGGAAGCACAATGGTGCTTATTGGCACTTTCTACCATGATATATATGGTCACTTTTAGTGGTTCACTACCCCATTTAGGTCACATTTCATAAGGGTCAAAGTGACCTTGACCTTGATGATATGTGACCAAATGTGTCTCTTGATGAAAATATAACACGTGTTCTACAATGTTATGAAGTTTGGAAGAGTTATCTTCCATAGTTCAGGGTCAAGGTCACTTCAAAATATGTATACAATCCAACTTTAAAGACCTCCTGTGACCTTGACCTTGAAGCAAGGTCAAGTTACTATGTATGTTATTATGTTATTTACGCCTTGTCATCCTACACCATCATGCCAAATTGGGTGTTGATAGACTTAATAGTCTCTGAGAAAAATCCAACGTTAAAGTTTTTAACGGATGACAGGACGCCCGGACCCCCGAACGGACAACACAGGATGAAAGTATAACATGTGTACTACAATGTTATGAAGTTTGGAAGAGTTATCTTCCATAGTTCAGGGTCAAGGTCACTTCAAAATATGTATACAATCCAACTTTAAAGACCTCCTGTGACCTTGACCTTGAAGCAAGGTCAAGTCACTATGTATGTTTTTTGACGCCTTGATACAGACGCTTTTCAACGTGCCATGCTACAATACAGGAACACCCCTGACCGTGACACCAAATTGTCCCCTGCCATGTGCATCTTTGGCCACCCAATCAGGGATTTCATCCCCATACCCCAGGAAACTACCAGCCACACTGGCCGCACGAGAGTCTGCCCTCCGCAACCGCCACACGCGCAACTGGGAGCGATGGTCCGAGAGGACAAAACGACTGCCACCCCTCAAAGTTGGTGACTACGTCCGCATCCAAAATGAGGTTGGACCCAACCCACTGAAGTGGGACAAGACCGGGACGGTCATCGAAGTTCGCCAATTTGATCAATAGGTGATTAAAGTCGATGGCTCAGGCAGAATCACCCTACGCAACCGCAAGTTCCTCAGGAGATACTCACCCGTGATCCCCCCCCCCCTCCCACAAGAACCATCACAATGGACACACCCCTCTTCACTGCGCCCACTCCCCCCACCGCACCTGGTCTGATCACTCCGCGGCCAGCACAGTGTGGGACTTCGGGCAATGAGACCTTACCTCCTTTGTCCAACACTCCCATCAACCTTCCCCAAACATCCACTCGTGCAGACCATGACCAACCCTCCCCAGATGCCATGAGCCCAACACCCCCTACACCCCAGTCATCGCCCAAGGCGGATGTATGCAAGGGCGCTCTGGCTACACCTATTTGCCCAACTCAGAATCTCCGTGGGCAACGCATCACCATGCCAAGGATCAGACCACTGCACGATGACACCCCAGCCGCTCAGCAGACTGGCGGACACAGTAACACCACCCCCACTGCCTCATCAGGAGCCCGGCCAAAAAGTTCCACTGATTGGCCGCGACGCTCCAGTTGTACTGTTCATGCACCGAAATGGCTCAATGACTATGTCCCTTGACGCCATCTTATTACTGACCAGTCCAACATCCATCCCTCCATTATCAGTCTTTATTCATTCTGACAAAAGACTTGGGGGGAGATAGCGGATTATGACCTACTCCTGTAAACAGACGCTCCTAGTCAAGGGGCGTTACTCCTAAAAACTTTGTTTCCGAATTGCTGTGTAAAACATGTGCGCTGCATAACAACACTCCGCCTCATTTATCTGTAAGTTCTGCTTTATGTAACTAAGCTGCCCTTCAGTTCAATCATATATTGCTTGTAAATAATCGCAGGTTTCTCTCCGTGCATAGTATCTTTATGTTTTCACATTTGACTGAGTTATAATCGTGCATCGATGGTCAGTTACATGTTGCCAAATGCCGTTAGTCAACATTGTTCCTTTCCTTTATCATTGCAGAACTGTGGTCATTGTTTGAATAAAGTATATTTGAACAAAGAGACAGCGTTCTTATCGAAACCACAAGTAATTTTTCATTTGGCGGTAGTGTCTACATACAGTCTCCTCATTTAGATGGACTTGCTCATTGATGGACTGAGATAAACAGACAGAATATATGTGTCAAAGTATCATGAGGCCACTTCAACAGTCTTCCTTCAATATCTCCCTTTTCACCATGTCCAATGAACAGTGGAGACATCATTCAAGAATTTGTATGCCCTCTATTGATGTCTGCCTTTTTCTTTTCTTCCTACCTAGAACTTGCAAGTATGCAGTTTCTGAAGACATGAAGTTTCACACAAGAAAATAATCACAGAGAAACAATACTTGGCTAAAGGAAATGTAGCAAACTGATGCCATAGAGGTAGGTAAAGGCTTCTAAAAAGGTTTTGGTGCATGCACAAGGGCACTATCCACCATAAGTTCACAATGAAGTGCACATGGTGGACTAAGCACATCTCAAAACTTCAGCAGAGAACTTTGAGTATGCAGCCATTTTGCAGTAGCATATTGAGCCTTGTCAGACACAGATTTTCTTCCCAAAATTTCCCTACAACATCCCAACAACAATCTTCATAGCATGCCGAGTTGACTGATACTGCCCCAAACAGGGTAGGCGCTGCATTCCAGTGTAGTAGACATCCAAACCCCCATGAGTGTAGCAGACTGCCAGAGCCGCTCCAAGCCCTCTCACCAGCTGGAATCCCTGGCTGCCAGGCTTTCAAAGCCTGCTCCAGTCACAGCAAGGGGCAGCAGCCCCTGCGGCTGAAGACACTACAGGGGGATCAGGACAGAATCAAATCAGTGATACCAGAATAAAAGTAAAGCAAACATCAGACCTCAGTGCACAAAGTGCTGATGCTGTCGGGTCCAAATTTGCACAACCCTCACATCCAAGACTGTGACAGACTGCCTGAAAGTTGGCCGTGCCGAGAGCGAAGGTGTCGCTTGCAGCTGTCACTGCGGGCAAAGCTCTTCTTGCAGAAGCGGCAGACCCACTTTCCAGTCATGTGCGAAGTGGAGTGGCGCACCAGAATGGCTTTACGGCAGAAGAGCTGCCTGCAGATGGGGCAGATGATCCTGGGAGACAGACAGCCGTGCATCTCCACATGCAGCATGAACTCCTCTGTAGTGGTGATGACCGTCCCGCAGAAGGTGCACGCTGACCCAGAAGAAACTGCTTCCGTGGATGCTCCCTGTAAAAGAAAAGGAGTTATAGCATCCCTAGTGTCAAAACAACAACAGTGACAACAACAATAATGATAATAACAAGATAAGTGGTAGTATTCTAACCCTAGTTTTGAACGCACACAACACTGAACATACGTTTGTCATCAACCAGAATGTTATCAACAACTGGACAGGAGCAGATGTAATGATAACATAACCTATCAAGACGTTTCAATGCACTTTTTGGTCCAATACAGAGACACTTCCCCTTCATCATTTCAAGAACGGAGGTCTTAAACGTCAAAGTGAAAAATAGACCGCTCGGAATACCCGCTCCCCTCGTTACCAGGGCCGCCAGCGTTTTGTTTCGTTTTAAGGATGTTTTTGCACTTGGCTTCTGCGGGGGAAATCCTAAAAAAAAAACTGTGTCAAAGAACAAAAAAAAAAAAACAAATAAAAAAAAAAAAAAAATAAGACAGAACATTTAAATATAACTAAAAAGTAAGAGGGCAAAAATTTTTACAAGACATGATCATGATAGGTACCATTGCCAACTAAATGACATGAAAAACACAAATGACAAAAAAAAAAAAAAATTAAAAGAAAAAGTGCATATGAACCGGTAATAAAAAGCACAAATAAAGCAATCAACCCAAAAAAATACCAAACAAAAGCAAAAAAAAGTACAGACGACACACAAGATAAAAAAAAAAACATATATTGAAAAAATGTTCAGAAACGAAACAAGATAAATTAAAAAATAAAAATATAATTCAAAATGGCACGAAAAAAATAAAAAAAAGGAAAGACTAGAACGAAATAATAAAAAAAAACTTCAAACATTTAAAGAAAAAGTAATAAAAAAAAAATTAATAAACCCAATGAAAATGTAAACCCCTAGCAAAAAAAACAAAAAGGGATAATATACTAAATTAATGACAGAAGAAAGAAAAAAGATCTAAATAAAAAAAAATATGAGTGGTGGGACACAACTGCAATGCTTGAGAATAAGAAAGAATAAGACCAAAATTAGAAATCGAAAAATTCATTAGCGGGACAGCAGCGTCACACACATTGTGTCCCTTACTTTGGGATTTCAGATCTATTTACGCCCAGCCAAGCTTCGCGCACTTCTATTTATAGCTGACGCGCGGACCTCAGCGACACCAGGAAAGATTATAAATACATTGTTGTCCTCGAACCTGCCTTTGGCTGTGTTTATAATACAACTATCTTCAGTTTTCGCGTCTTTCAGACAGCTTACCAGATTATCGGAAATGGATCAATCTCGAGAAGGATTATGTTGCTTTTGACTGGTAACACAATTTTACGGCCAAAAGCACGGTAAATGAAGAAAACCTCGTGTAGATTATGAACAATTCGATGTAAAATTGGGGATGAGCGCTAATTAAACGCATTTTACACCATTCTGAAAACAGACAGCGATCATTCGATGGTATGTGACGAGGGCGGGATAATCGTATACTGCGTAAAATCGCAGAGCGAGTAGTACTTGCATCTCTGGCGAGAGAGCCCATTTGCGATTGTACGCAAACTTTAAGTCTTTCTTCAGCATATCCACGATCTGCAGCACGCCAGCTCGCCGAAATCGAAACCACTGGTGAAGATCTACATCATCGAACTCTACAAAAGGATCAAAACGATCTCGATACACCCGATTTCGTCTCTGATATCGCTGACGAAAAATCTGGTGAATGATCGCCGGCATGTTTACCTCCCAACTAAGGGACTTGAGAGCTGCTCCGACCACCTCTAAAATCTTCCCGCTAACTTAGCTGTCAGTCAAACTGACGCTCGAGCAACCCAGTTAAGCTATCCGGCGCTAACTTAGCTGGTAGGTACAGTTTTAGCTGACAGCTAGCCGATAACTGATTGTTGAGCAACCGGCCCCAGGTTGCCTGGCCAAGCTTGCTTTGCAGCAGGCAGCACGCCGGCTGCCTCTGACTCTCTCGCTCCCTTGCTCGGCTAAAAAAAAGGCAACACCCACAGCAATTAAATAAAAAAGTTAACAGTCGGCTAATTAGAGGTGAGGTGGCAACTCCAACTCTATAACTACTCATATGCATACACATTATCACACACATGCACATACACGCATGCACACACACACGCACACACACGCACACAAACACACACACGTGCACATACACGCACACAAACACGCACACATACACATTATCTAAGAATGAAGAGAATGGAGTACATGCACTTTTGCTACACACACACATGCACACACACGCGCAAGCACACACACACACACACACACACACACACACACACACAGAGAAACACACACAGAAACACACACATATGTACACACACGCACACACGCACACATATGTACACACATATTCTCCAGAGGTGGACTGAATAGCAGCAGTGGTCTTCAGCCAGAAAGCAACTTCAGAGCCTGGGTCCATAGTTGGGCATGAGGAAGTGAGGCCTACCAAAGGCGGAGAGAATTCTGTAGAGCAAATAGTTTGCATATCTCATCCTAAGGAAAGGGAGGCTACACTATGTACATAACAATGACAATCTACTTCCTGTCGTCTGTCAGGTCTTGGGTAACTAAGGATGCCTCACTATAAACAATCCCAAGAGAAAGTAAATGAACATCTTTTCCCACTGTTCAAACCACTTTGCGGCTAACAACAACGAAGCTTGTACAGAGCTCGGGAATAACAGTTTCGAACTCACTGTTGTTGTTTTTGTCAGGGGGTTGCTGGACACTCCTGAAGCTGCTTCTGTATGATCAAAGAAGAAATACACGACCATATTGATGGAAAACATGTTCATGCGTTGCTGAAGTAAAGTCGTCTTGTTCCTTTGCAGTGGCTAAACGCTACGAAGGAGGATGGCAGACAGCTATGACAAGGCATGTATTCATGCAAGTAGAAGGTATTCATTGCATTGTATCTTGAAATCTATGGGATGCTTTAATAGATGAATGGATGGATGGATGGTGTTTTACAGCCTATCAGTCTTTGAAGGCTATGTAAGGCCATTAAGCACGAAAATCTTTCCAACGGGTTAGAGTAAACGCAAAGCAAGTCACGGTGTCCCTAGTCAATCGCCTCTTCCGAATCGCGTAGGGAGACGTGATCGGTCATTTCTTACCCCGAACCCACGGGGGGATGGGATGCTTTGAGAATTATTTTAAGATAATGTTTTAAGATTGTTTGATACGTTTCAGGCTAGGCATGAGCGATCTTAGGGCGAACATCCATCTATTGGCATGATAGCATCGTTGACGATACTTGTTCCTTGGGTAAGGAGACAGAGGAAAGTTAAATACACCTCTTACGTCATTGACCCCTCTGCAAAGCTACTCGACTAATTTATTTACCAAAGCAACTAAATCTCCAAATCAGGAGAATGTTGTGTATTTTTTATCAAGCACCCTCGAATCGCTAATATGAGCTGTCTTTTTACATTTAATGCAGGTCTTTAAACACCGAAACACTGGTTTGTATGATGTGTCTGAAATGTGAAATGATGCAACAGTTACATGCACATTGCACACGTCTAAGCCCCAACAGTGATATTTTCCTTTTGTTCGTCCTCTCGTTCCAGTGGCGCATAGGATCTATGTGTATGCATACATTTTTGGACGCCATTTATCACTCTACAAGAACATGCTCACAGCACGACATCAGAGAGACGACCAAGGTGAGTTTTGAGGCCAGCTTTGAAAGAGGCCAAGCATGGAGAGGAAGTCTACTCCATAGCTGTGGTCCCACTACACTGAAGGACCGGTAAGCACAACTTATCAGTCGTGATTGTGGGACTGTGAGAAGTCGTCTGTCTGATGGCCGAAGACTCCTTGTGGGCTCATGCCTTTGATGAGGTCTATGAGGTAGGTCGGGGCATGACCTGTTGAACATTTGAAGACCATGGGAAAAGTCTTAAATTCTATGCGCAGATGAACTGAAAGCTAGTGAAAATCATGAAGCACTGAAGTCATATGAGCCCACATTGGCGATCGCTTCACTAATCTTGCAGACGAGTGCTGCAGACATTGCAGTGTATGTATTTGACCTGTAGTTGCTGCAGCCCAAAGGTTTTACCTGAGCAAGTTCCAATGATAGGAGTTTCAAAGCTGGGGAGGAAACTGTCGGACAGCTCACTTGGTTCGGTAAAGTTATCACAAATGAAGGTTTCGTGTGACCATCAACAGATGTGACTGCATGAGAAAACAAGATTAAGGTCGGAAAAATGACAACACGAAACATTTCAATTACCGTATTATTTATTGATCCATATATACTTCAGAACTGTCTTTCGGTTGTAGGACAAAAGCACAAGTTTTCTTCTTAATGTGACAAGTTTCGTACCAGCAACCTCACCTTGCAAATGAGATGATGTATTATCACTTGATCGAATTTTCCTCGTTTATTTTGTTTAATGTCGTCCCCATTTATTACTTTCGTGTCACCTAAAACCTCTTGAAAAAAAATGCATGCAAGGAAATGGTTAAGCCAATGAAGGCAAGTGGGCGAACCAGGAAGTTCCCAATCTGTAGGTAAACTTGGATAAGGCTCGAAGAAAGTTTTATCCTTGACTGATCATATTCACGCGAAAAGAACATGATTTGTTGACTCTGACTGAGTCTGAAACTTTCCCGCACGCTTTTGTTTGCACCACAGGTGTCAGTGCGCGACAAATATAATCATAGTTGAAACCTTTATGTCTGTTCACAACTAAAATGGAATGAAATCGATCCCTTTGGTCCTTTGTCATGGTGTCAGAAGAAAATGGGTTGTAGATATTGCTCTAACAGGATTGTGCATTGTAATGATGGGTTGTAGATATTGCTCTAACAGGATTGTGCATTGTAATGATGGGTTGTAGATATTGCTCTAACAGGATTGTGCATTGTAATGATGGGTTGTAGATATTGCTCTAACAGGATTGTGCATTGTAATGATGGGTTGTAGATATTGCTCTAACAGGATTGTGCATTGTAATGATGTTACGTTCCCGCCATAGAGCTGGAGTTGCGTGCTCAAGAATACGTGAGGACCGGCGGGCCTTGACAAAGCAGAACTGTTTAGCCTTCAAGAGCAGCCTGCCAGACCGCGTCATCAGTGCCATGGAACACAGGAAGGCATCACTATCCATCCCAGCAACAGCGTCACTGCGGTGGCCACAGCGCCCCCTAGTGAGTGCACGCAGCACAGAACTGTACTCATCCGCCGCACTCGGGCTCGTCAACAACTACTGCACAACGCATGTCATCATCGAAACAATCATCAGCCTGAAAAGAAAAATAACGTTATGACTTGTCGATGAATAGATAAAGAAACGCACTTGGGCGTTTGACAGAAATCACGGCTCGTTATGAAAGGGAATTTCGACCACCCGGATGTGGGAGCAAACCTCGTGATGAGGGGGAATTTAGACTATTCCGGATGTGGGTATATTCGATTGCACTTCCTGGCGATAAATAGTGTTGGAAACTGGACACCTTCCATATCCCGCAGTAAACTATGACATCAATATCAGTAATGCGCCCAAGTCACGACAACCGTGTAGATATAGCGTGTGTGCGTTACGTCCTGTGCTGCTGACGTCAGCTGGAGCGTGCCTGCAGTGGGTGGACTTCCTTCTCGACATCCTCTGGAACGGGAGTATTGCCACAAAAGGTGCTATACCGGATTTTTGTCGTTTAGGTAGGCGGTGAGTGGCTACACATGTACCTATGGTTTGTACGTGCAGAGTAAACATGCACGAGCGTGTGCGTGCGCGCGCGCGTGTGTGTAACAGACAGACAGACAGACAGACAGGCAGGCAGGCAGGAAGGCAGGCAGGCAGGCAGGCAGTAAGACAGACAGACAGACAGACAGACAGACAGACAGACAGACAGTCAGAGAGACAGACAGACAGGCAAGCAGACAGACACACAGACAGACAGACAGACAGACAGACACAGACACACACACACACACACACATGCAGACAGACAGAAAAACAAAACACACACACACACAGACACGCACACAGAGACATACAGACAGACACACACACTGACATACACACACAAACACACACACACACACACACACTCACACACACACACACACACACACACACACACACACACACACACATGCAGACAGACAGAAAAACAAAACACACACACACACACACACACACACTCACACACACACACACACACACACACACACACACACACACACACACACACACACACACACACACACACACACACACACACACACACACACTTTATCAATCTTGGCAAAAGTCTGCTTTTGCGGGATTATAATGAATAATTGTTTTTTACTAATGTCCTTCTTAATTTTCCCTTGCTGCTCAAATACAAAATTTTACTTCATTACTTTATGAAATCGGTAGAGCATAGACAGCCAATGAAATAGCGGTCCCTTTCCAGCCAATATTAAGTAAAAACCATACATCAACGAGGAACTCACGAAAAATCTCTGGTATCAAACATTCAAAAGCGATGTTCTTACCGTGCAACTTTTCAATAATACATGTACATGTAACTCAAATCTCTGAACACTTTTCTCCCTGTTTAATGGACCTACCAATTGACCTTTCCCTAGCACATGACGACAAGCTTAGAGAAAAACTGATAGAATGAGCTGATACTGAAGAGAAACTAATTCTTCAGACCTTAGTTTTTAAAATCTAACCACTATACTCACAGTCGCATTAAGATTATTAGCGCAATACATTATCACCCCTGAAAATTCCCCATCGTTGTGTCAATGTTTAAAGTGTCTAATCACATCAAGCAGATAGCGTTGTATTTCAATTTCCGCTCAGCTCTGAGGAATTGAAAGCATTGGAAGAAGCATTCGACGGAGAACCCCCTGACCATGGGCAACAAGAAATGTCGATGTTATAAAGTAAACGAAGACCCGTCGAAAGGACTCCAAGGAGAACTTTTACTTCAAGCTCTTACTTACTCGTACCAATAATGGATCAATAGAAGCGAATAAAATAACAGCATTTCAGAGAATGCAATGAATTCAGATTGCCAGCACCATGCAACAGTACGCTCAGCGTCAGATCAGATTCATCAGCCGTAGGTTGATTTCATCTACAGAAGGCTCAACTAGTTTGGTTAACGGATGCTTCGGATTCTCTCGGGACTAGGAAGGAGTGTAAGACTTCCACGTTTCCCAGAGTCATCTCCTCATTGTATTTTAGAGGTTCATTTCGATTATGCCTGACGGTGCCTGCCCCAGCAGTACGTTCTGTCTTCATTCAGATAGTCCAACTTCCGGCCAGTCATGGTTATCTAGTCCGATTTAAGGCAATCGTCAGCACAGAACTCACCGTCCCCTGGGAGTCTTACCTTCCAAGGGCCCGCGTGAAGAAGAGGCGAGGCTACGAAGAGTTGCAGGCACAGCGCGTTAAAAGGGGATGAGCGTACGCGTTTAGACAACCGTTTTTCCCAGAGAAAGTGGGATATAGGCGTTTGTCGGCTGGTCGGGGAGGCATGCTTCGAGGCATTGAAGAGCATCCGAGACAGGTTGGATCAACCTGTTATGCTCCATCATTACGATCAACGCATATCAGCGTCCCCTTAAAATGGAGCGTTGACACGAACCCATCAATGTGTTCCTTTATTAGAACAGTACAAAAGCTACAAGACCTCACCGCGGCTAACTCTTAGAGAACGAGCTGTAATCTCTGAGTGACTGAGTGCTCCCGCATCACTCGGACCCTCGAGGTCTGTTTAAATGGAGCAACGCTTAGACCTTCTTCGCCGTAATAGTGTCCAGCTTCGGTCTAGTTCTGCGTCCTGAATGGACAGATAAGATTGCTACTACTGCGTCCTGAATGGACAGATAAGATTGCTACTACTGCGTCCTGAATGGACAGATAAGATTGCTACTACTGCGTCCTGAATGGACAGATAAGATTGTTACTACTGCGAAGTGAGCGTAAGCGTTACTATATTAAAACAGGCCTTAAGACAATCCCCAACAGCTCGAATATGCTGCTTGTGGTCGGCTGTGCTTGTGCTGCTTATGCAGACCCCCGAAAGCACGATGACCTCACAAGCTGCCGAGGGAGGTCTCTGAGCAGCACAAGCTGTGTGCTGTTCTGGCAGGTTTCCAAGTTTAGACTGAATGGATAATGAAATGAATGCTGTTTAGCTTTGATGTAAAACAAGTGGTTCGTATAAGTCAGATATTCCGTGAATTCCATGCAGTAGATGTGCATCTAACCTCACCAAAAAAGAACTTGTCACAATTTTTAAAATACGCAAAACTTATGAGAAATTCACCTTGAGCAATATCTCAAATCTCAGCTCAAATCCAGGGCATATGTGTTTTATCAGTCAAAGCTACAGAGAAGGAAACTTTTTATCAATAATCGGGACAAATAATCCTCATGGGGTGGACAAACACTCATCACTACGTTTATATCGCAACCCAAATGCGGACTTTCCTCAATGGTTTCCAGTATCTTTGTCTTAAAGTTATCTGCTATGTTTTCCTCATCTGCACGTGAGGGAAGTATTGGATATAAGTCAGTAGGCAGGAAAGCAAAGTTTGCTTTATATTCTCTTTCCAATGTCAATGAGAAAAGGACAAAGTACAGTGGATGTTATTTGTTATTCGGAAATTTGTGGTGCCTAGTTTCTCGATCAGGGTATCCACACTCACACAAACTGACTGAGTGGAGTCCTGGACTTGGTTTTGTTGGACTTTGAGAAACTTTCGAAGGGAAAACATATCAGAGAACAACGGCGACGATGGAGGATGTCGAACACGGCTGGCGTTGTTGCAGCGCTTGTGGCGGTTCCGCGGCTGAGGCACCGAAACCTGGAACTAACATCCGGTTGCCATGCTGTCTTGTGTTGTGTTGTGCTTTACTGTGTTGCATTGAGGTGTTGTTATGTGTTGTTTCGTGTTGTGCTGTGGTGTGTTTTACTGTGATGTGTTGACATGTTGTGTTGTGCCTTATTCTGTTGTGCTGACGTGTTGTGTTGTGTTTTATCATGTTGAGTTGATGTGTTGTGTTGTGCTGTACTATTTGGCATTGATGTGTTGTGTTGTTTCGCGTTGTGTTGTGTTATGTGGCGTTGACATGATGGGTTGTGTTGTGTTGTACTTCACTGTACTTCACTGTGTTGCGTTGACGTGCTCTGTTGTGTTGTATTTTACTGTGTTGCGTTGATGTATTGTGTTGTGTTGTGCTTTACTGTGTTGCGTTGACGTGTTGTGCTGTGTTGCGCTATACAGTGTTGCGTTAACGTGTTCTGTCGTGCTTTACTGTGTTGCGTTGACGCGTTGTGTTGTGTCGTGCTTGACTGTGTTGCGTTAACGTGTTGTGTTGCGTTAAAGTGTTGTGTTGTGTTGTGTTGTGTTGTGTTGTGTTGTGTTGTGTTGTGTTGTGTTGTGTTGTGTTGTGTGGCGCTGACGTGTTGTGTTGTTTTGTACTTCTCTGTTGCGTTGACATGTTGTGTTATTGCGTTGACGTGTTTTGTCGTGTTGTGTTGCGTTGTTTTGCGTTGGATTGCTTTATGTTCCGTTGTATTGCGTTGCGTTGCGGCGTGTCATGTCATGTCGTGTCGTGCTGTGCATTCCTACACACGTTACTGCTGCCAAATATTCCCATCTGTACTTGCAGCTGTGGTCACAATGGTTCCTGTCTGTGGTAGTGTAGTAGTGGTAATCTTTCACCTGGGTCAGTCGCCCTCCCAGTTTCAGACCTGCACAATATCTTTCTGCACTGAAACGGGTCCTGAAGACTTACTTGACTAAGTCCTGCTACGGCGACTGTGCCACGACTGGAGGGTAGAGTATGGGGAGAATCGCAGCTTTCAGAAGCGATCTGAGCAAAGAGACGTTTTGGAATGGTGCTAACTAAATCCACATCCCTCCAGGTTTACTGGAGGTCCTACAGACACTATCCCTCCAGGTTTACTGGAGGTCCTACAGACTTTATCTGTCTGTCTGTCTGTCTGTCTGTCTGTCTGTCTGTCTGTCTGTCTGTCTGTCTGTCTGTCTGTCTGTCTGTCTGTCTGTCTGTCTGTCTGTCTGTCTGTCTGTCTGTCTGTCTGTCTGTCTGTCTGTCTGTCTGTCTGTCTGTCTGTCTGTCTGTCTGTCTGTCTGTCTGTCTGTCTGTCTGTCTGTCTGTCTGTCTGTCTGTCTGTCTGTCTGTCTGTCTGTCCCGACTTAACGGCTTATATCTCAAAAACTACTGGACGGATTTCCTTGACATTTTGCACACTAACTGGAAGTTAGGTCCGATTAAATGTATCAAATTTTCGGAATCAAGGCTTGAAGAGAAAGTGGTTTTTTAAGGTCGTACACTCCAGAGCGCCTCCCCAAATACGCGATTCATGGAATGGCGAAATTGCGTAATGTGTGACGTCATCAACAACGTGACGTCATTTGCGAGTAGAGTTTCCAGGAGCGTGGGTCCTATATAGAATCCATGCGAGAATGAATAATTTAGAGAACATTGGTGAAGGAGGAAGAAGGTTTTTTTACGATGCAAGTAGTCAATTGATGGAATAGCCTCATCCAGATCGAGTGAAACAGTCGCGTTCTGGCGACTAGTCGCCACTTTTAATGGCTGACGGTGATTGGGACGGACCGCAAGTCAGAGACCACCTACCCGCAACACTGGTTCCCGAGACGGCGAAAAAGTAGTAAAACATGGACGTGGAAAGCGAGAAACGCATAACGAGGTCGGCCGCTGCACGCGAAGAGGCAAAAGAACAACCAGCAGAGGACATGTCGGTAATGATGAAACTTCTGCTGCAGCAACAATAGAAGAAAGAGGAGGAGAAAGAGCTGCGACGACAGAAGAAAGAGGAGGAGAAAGTGCAGCAGCAGAAGAAGGAGGAAGAGAGAAAGAAAAACGTGAGAGGAAGGAAGCAAAAGAGAAAGAAAAACGCGAGAGGAAGGAAGCAGAAGAGAAAGAATATCGCGCCAGGAAAGTAGAAGCAGGACTTCGGCAGGAGTTTTTTCCTTCAGGAAGATCTTTATTCCCTGGCTTGGTAATAACGTACAGTGAACCTAATAAAAACCGCTGGCGCTGAACCTTCAGGTTTTGGCATTTAAGAAAAGATTGGGTTCGAACCCGCAACCTCTCGAGAAAAGAGGGGGAAAACACACATAAAAACACAACAAAACCACAACCTCTCGAAAAAAGAGAAGAAAAAAAAGTTTCAGCGCAGAATCAAACCTGGTCATGCATGACCAAGAGTCGAACGCTCTACCAGCTGAGCCATTAGAGAATTGCAATGACGGAGTGTTTGTAAAGCATGTAAATCCATTTCTAAGCTATCGGCCCAGGAACAATCAACCATATATTTTAAACATGATGGATAGGTTCAGGAAGCTCCTATTATGACATGCTTTGCTTTCCTTTGGCATGTCATAGACGCTGAATTAACACTCACACAGTCACACAGAGGAGGAAGTGTATTATAGATGTTCAACCCAGACATGTGCATTCGTACTCATTCAGTGATTCACGCACACACCGTGTGTGGTTACCGTGGTTACGTTGTTTTCTTCGCGTAGACACTGATCTATATCTAAATACGTGGAGTAGATAGAAAAAAAATGGCTAGCAAGAAAAAAGAGAGAAAGGCAAGGGCAAAAAACTTCAGTGAAACCGAAATGAGTGTGTTGGTCCTGAAATGCGCCGCTTACATAAAATCTAAGCGCAAGAAGGACTTGCCTGACGACGTCATTCTTTCGGTTGCTGTGCCTTTGAATAATTCTGGGTTCGACTGATTTCTTTATGGATCTCGTCGGTGATGGCCAAGATTTCCTTTCGATGGAATCGAATCTTTCTGAACACCTCTTCATCATTAAATACTTCTAACGGGTGCCTTCGGTCTCGGAATACTCGGTTTTTCCTTAACAGATTGTCATGAATTCGTTTCTTAAGCACAATCGCTGCCATCTTGCCTCTCTCGATAACCCCGGTTTATCTATTTATCTTGCCGACTTCGGGAGAATAGTTTAACACTCTGCTTTGACGCGAGTTTAGGGCTAAATCGCCGTCATGAATAGGAGAATTTAAACCGAAGTCAAGATAAATCGGGGATAGGAGATAAATCGAGTGTTAAAAAGATAAATCGCCGTCGTGAATACGGGCCAAGAACAATAAAAATACAGCCAGAGAACTACCAGAATCGGCGATAGGCCCTGGACGCCTAAGCAAGCCGAAGAATTCTATTCTATTCTATTCTATTCACCCTTCTCAAAAATCTCCTCGCAAATGACGTCACGTTATTCGACGTCAAATGATGACGTCACAGATTTTGCAAAATGGAGTCTGTTGAATTGTTTTCATTGAAACACCAAAATGTAAAAAAGTCACTTTCTTTTCAAACCTAGATTCTGAAAATTTGATAATATTGAATGGGACCTAACTTCCAGTCAGTGTGCAAAATCTCAAGGAAATCCGTCCAGTAGTTTTTGAGATATAGGCCGTGGAGACGGGACAGACACACACACACACACAGACAGATAAAGTCTGTAGGACCTCCAGTAAACCTGGAGGGATAAGAACGAGATCCATCAAGAAACCATGAAGCAAGAATTATTCATAGGCACCACAACCGAAAAATAATTACGTCATCAAGCACTTATGACGCTATCACGCATTTGCACGTGTTAACGCGACAATCTACACCCACAAACACAAGTAATCATACACGTTCTTTGCTACATGAACAAACCACCTCCACATTCTTCCACGTTCGCAAGCACGTCTACTTCACATTCTTCCGCAACAGTTGATATTTTACAAACACCAAGTGGGTTAGAGAAGGGCGACTCTGTTTCTATACACTGCACACGCTGGATCATTTCTAACCTATCTTACCCCAAATGGATCTCTAGTCAAAACTTTTTTCTGCCCCTTTTACACAAAAAGAGGGTTTTGAGTGTGTGGTACAATCGTTTTTAGCGGTTTTAATCGACGCTGACGGTCGTAATACGACTTTGTCCATTCATTGTCGAAACTTCGCTGGCTTAATTCGCGGATCGCTTTCGCCTAGCAGACGACAGCTTTGTATACAAATCATCACTGCTAGGCAGCGCGAAATTGACCAAAGTCGATCAAAAAACTCGTATTCATACAAATAATAAACCAATTCGATTTTCTTTCTCAGATTATTCAGACTTCGTCCGATTATTACGACCGTAAGATAGCAGTAATTTGACATTCGGCGTCACCTCTTCTGATTGGCCGGTTCGTGTCATGTGACGGTGATAGTTTTGTCTGCAACTCGCACTTACGTCTTACGTTATGGTCGAAGTAGTGATGTTTACTTAGTCCGCTGAACGCTGCCAAGACTAATGCGCGAATGAATGAAGTATGATTTCATAATTTTTCAGGATTAATACAAATGTATATCAAATACATCAGTTCAATTTAATCGAGTCAATTAATCGAGTACATGTCCGCCAGGTCAAAAATGTGTGAGTGGAACACAAGTCAGAAAAGTTACAACTTGGTAGTCTGTTCGCGTGGCCTAATGGCAGTGAATCAATATTAAACTTGGCAGTATTACTTTGAGTATCCTAAAATGTACAAGACCACACAAATTTCATGAACTATCATCCATTT
>JAWQFJ010011207.1:0-12500 GCA_034096865.1 Theodoxus fluviatilis
TCTGTCTGTCTGTCTGTCTGTCTGTCTGTCTGTCTGTCGTCTATCTGTCTGTCTGTCTGTCTGTCTGTCTGTCTGTCTGTCTGTCTGTCTGTCTGTCTGTCTGTCTGTCTGTCTGTCTGTCTGTCTGTCTGTCTGTCTGTCGTTCTGTCTGTCTGTCTGTCTGTCTGTCTGTCTGTCTGTCTGTCTGTCTGTCTGTTATCTGTGTCTGGTCTGTCTGTCTGTCTGTCCGTCTTGTCTGTCTGTCCTGTCTGTCTGTCATGTCTTGTCTATCTGTCTTGTCTGTCTGTCTTGTCGGTCTGTCTGTCTGTCTCGTGTTTGTCTGTCTGTCTGTCTGTCTGTCTGTCCTGCCTG
This sequence comes from Theodoxus fluviatilis, assembly GCA_034096865.1. Taxonomy (NCBI): domain Eukaryota; kingdom Metazoa; phylum Mollusca; class Gastropoda; order Cycloneritida; family Neritidae; genus Theodoxus; species Theodoxus fluviatilis. The sequence goes on from JAWQFJ010011207.1 coordinate 352, forward strand.
TCCTGTCTGTCTTGTCTGTCTTGTCCGTCTTCACCTGTCTGTTCTGTCTGTTTCTCTCTCTCAGCTTTCACGTGCTTGCGTGTCCCAGTCGGCCAACTTTCAACGCTTGCTTCTACAGTCCTCATCTGAATGCCACAAAACTGATACTTTTAAAAGTGTGCAATATGGATCTCATTTATGCCTAGATGAAGTTAATTTTAGCATACTAAGAGCTGAATGTATTCCAATTGTTGATAGACATAGTAAGCAGTTCAAATTGTCAATAAAAACCGCTGGCGCTGAACCTCCAGGTTTTGGCATTAAAAACAACAACAACAACAACAACAACAAGATCGGGTTCGAACCCGCAACTTCTCGAGAAAAGAGGGGGGGAAAAGTAAGGTTCGAACCCGCAACCTCTCACGTGTACAACGAGTGGGGTGGCTCTCTCTCTCTCTCTCTCTCTCTCTCCTGAATACCATACAAACATTAACAAAAAAAAGAAGCTTCTGTGCGGATTCGAACCCGTACGCGCATCCCCTACAACCAAGCGAATACATGACGTTTCGTACCCTGGACATTTCGTACCCTGGACGTTTCGTACCCTGGTCGTTGTGTACCTCATTTAGTCGATTCGTACCTTTTCTACCCTAACCACGAAACGACCAGGGTACGAAACGACCCCATTCGTAAAAAAATCCTTCTTTCTCCTTCACCAATGTACAATCTCCTCGAAATTACGTCACGTTATTCGACGTCAAATGATCACGTGACATATTTTGCATTGGACTCAGTTGTAGCGTTTTCGTGGCAACACCAAATCGTAAAAAATTCAATTTTTTTTCAAACCTCGATTCTGAAAATTTTATACATTCAATCGGACCTAACTTTAAGTACGTGTGCAAAATGTCAAAGAAATCCGTCCAGTAGTTTTTGAGATATCAGCCGTTAAGTCGGGACTGACAGACACACAGACAGACAGACTGACTGACACACAGACAGACAGATAAAGCTGTGAGGACCTCCAGTATACCTGGAGGGATAAACTGTGAGGACCTCCAGTAAACCTGAAGGGATAAAAACCGCGGGCGCTGAACCTCCAGCTTTGCTCCCAAAAAATAAAATAAAAACACAAAAAACACTCACACACAGATATATAGACTGTGGAATTATAATTATCATTAAAAAGTCGCGAAAAAAAAATATATATATAGACTGTGGAATTATAATTATCATTGATTTTAAAAAAATCGCGGCCCTGGTGGGTATCGAACTCAGGACCTTCCGCTCCATAGACCATCGTCTTAACCACTCGCCCACGACGGCTCTTTTGAGCGAGACAAGTTGTAATCGAACACATTCTACGTCTGACTGACATTCGACGCTGTTCCGTTCTGTGAGCGCACCCGAGGTCGGTGATTTCCAATTTTGACTCTAAACTCTATTTTTTGAGCGATAAGGGGTATTTTTTCTGGTCGGAGGATCACATCAACTATTTATGTAATTAATGAGCGCTGTTACAGCGTGGGAGAAACGCTGCTGGCGACGTGAGTGAAGGAAAAGCCGACATCTCGCCCTTCCACTAACATTCGATATTGGGGGGGAGTTTTCGAGTTAACGACCTAAAAAAGTCACTTTGTTTTCAAACCTCGATCCTGAAAATATGATACATTCAATCGGACCTAACTTCCAGTACGTGTGCAAAAGGTCAAGGAAATCCGACCAGTAGTTTTTGAGATATCAGCCGTTAAGTCGGGACTGACAGACAGACAAAGGGAGGTAATAATAAAGTCTGTAGGACCTCCATCTAAAGCTGGAGGGATAAAGAAGTTTCTTTGGAGAAAAAAAAAGAAGATAAACCGTGTTCAATGTTACCTCTCGTATTTATGCGATATAACTATTAAACTAATGAAGTTATAAATAATTTGAAATGATAAAGTAAATGATATACATTTTATTGCTTCAGTTGCGTTTTCTTACAAATCTGTGACAAGGTCCGCAGAAAAAAAAGTCGAGGGAAAAAAACTGCAGCATGAGAATTTAATGAAACTTTTGTGTGTGGAATTTGCTACTTTTCTGGAGAATCTCATGCACTATTAGATTTCATCCACTTACCCCTATCCCTCCATCTCACATCCATCACCTCGTCTCTCCATCCCAGTCCGTTCAACCTTTGCCTGGTTCCTAGCACTCATCCTTCTGCTTCTCCTTACGAAATGTGGTAGTTCCACTGCTGATCTGAAATGTCTGTTTTCGAATAGCAAGTTTTGAATGGAAAACGTCATGTGTAAATAGCTTTTGATTTTTCCATTTCTGCTGAAATGAATGTTAGGAAAGGAATGTAGAAGTACGTTTTGATCAATAATACAGTATTCGTGTCCTAGAACTTGGACGTATTTGAATCACATGTTAAGCTTGGTAAAATTATAAATGGCATCATCCGGTATGAATATTTACAAGCTCTCGGCGTGGCTCGATAATCTTTTTCTGTGTATTAGTTCTTAAAGTTTATGACAGTAAATTGATATTCTGGAGAGACGCAAGTAATTGTTCTTATCATTACTAAAGTGAATTTGACACGTTCCGGCATCACACGATTAGATGGCATTTATGAATGACAGTTTCTAGCCAAAAATAGCATTTAATTAGTCAATATTTAAAATGTTATGAAAATCAAATAAAATGAACTCAGATAAAGACATGATCATTGTTGGCACAGTTAGAAAAAAAACCCCGGAAAACAGAAATACTTCAATTATTAAAGTTTCCAAAGACAAGAAATGAAATTAAATGTGCTGATTCTCAGTTGAATCCTATTCCATACGGTCATTTGATCGAATGTGTTTTTGATGTCTACTAGCGCAAAATAACACAATCAAAAAGAATGCCAACACCTGATTGAAACAACTACTTTCATTCAGTGGGCGCCACCTTCTGGAACATAGAAAAAGTGCGAGACATTCTGTAGCACTGAGATCTTGGGTGCTGATCTCTTGCCTTGTCTTTCCAGGTGCTCGAAGTTCATGAGATCCAGCTTGCAACTGTTTCATATGTGTACATAGCTGCGTCCTTAGTAGTGTTCCCAATTGCACTGCCTACATTCTTGACTGCGTTCCAAACACCCTCGGTGACATGCTGAAGTCCACAAAAAAATCCTGCTTGACTCACTTGTTACGACTCTTTAATGAAATTTTTGATAAAGGGGCCTTCCCCATATCCTGGTCCAAATCATTTATTGTACCATTATTCAAATGTGGTGACAAAGAGTCACCTGACAATTATCGTGGCATTGCATTGACCAGTGTTTTTGGTAAGGTGTTTGCTCATATATTGAATGGCAGATTACAAAACTGGGCAGATGAACATGGACTGTTGCGAGAAGAACAGGCGGGCTTTAGGAAGGGATATTCCACTGTGGACAGCATGTTTGTTTTGTGTAACATCATTAAGAAGCGTCTAGTTGCACGTAAGAAATTGTACTTGGGGTTTATCGATTTTAAAAAGGCATTTGACACGGTCAATAGGCAGGTTTTGTGGTCAATACTGGAAAGGAATGGAATTAGGGGGAAATTACTGCATGCTTTGAAGGAAATGTACAAATTCGTGCAGTATTGCGTAAGAGGAAGTCGGGGTCAAGGTCAGTCTCAGTTTTTCGACAGTTTTGTGGGGTTGAAGCAGGGATGTAAATTAAGTCCACTTTTGTTCTCATACTTCATTAACTCTCTTGCTGACGAGGTCATTGACAACGCTAAACACGGAATCCAGCTCCTACCAAACACGCCAGACATATGTATTCTTTTGTTTGCGGATGATATAGTTCTTTTGTCTGACACTGTGATCGGCCTGCAGACCAGTTAAACGTCCTTAAAAAGGCTGCAGATAGACTAGGACTAGTGGTGAATACCCAGAAGTCGAAAGTGATGATAAATCGACTAGGGGGTCATGTGGCAACCCATGAAAAGTGGTATTTGGGTGATGAACAGCTGGAGATTGTAAACGAGTACAAGTACTTGGGAAATGTAATAACAACCAAACTAGCATCCAGTAGTACCCAAGTCGATCTTGCAAACAGAGCAAAGGCAGGACTTGCTCTACTACATAGATCACTAAAGAAAGTCCCGCACATTACTCCCGATGTATATTTCAAATTGTTCGATGCTCAGATCCAACCAATTTTGCTGTATGGAGCTGAAGTGTGGGGTATTGATGATTGTAGCAAAATAGAAAGTGTCCACTTGTTAGCCTTGAAATATTTCTTGAATGTTTCATCTCGCACCCCAAATATGATGGCATATGGTGAGACGGGTCGTTATCCTTTATATGTGAATGCCACAATTAGGTGTGTAAAATACTGGTTGAAAATCATGAGTATGGAGGAATACAGACTTCCTCGTCGAGTATATGAGATGATGCAACGTAGTGGACATGTTTCACCATGGTCTTCTGGTATCAAGAACATTTTATTCGAACATGATTTTGGACACGTATGGGATCGACAAACTGTTGCAAACGAGCGCTCATTTCTGAATATGCTAAAAGAAAAGTTAGTGAATAAGTTTCGACGGGAATGGCGAACAAAACTAGAAGAAAGTAGTAGATTTGTATTGTACAGGGAGATAAAAAAGGTACTCGAGCCAGAATGTTATCTGCATGCCATTGACAAGAAGGCATTCAAGAATGTATACGCGCGCTTTCGTATGGGTATTAGCGATTTGTTTACTCATAGATTCAGATACAGTTCTGGGCCATCACAAACCCTCTGTCCATTATGTAGAGAGAAAGATGAGGATGAAATTCACTTTGTTTTGGAATGTCCTGCTTTGTCTGATATTCGTCAGCAATATATCATGGTATATCTTGAAGGAAGCCCTCGGAATGATCTTGTCACCCTGTTTTCAGCAGAGAGTCCATCTGTGGTCAGACCAGTAAGTGTTTTCTTGCTGAAGGCTTTCAAGAGAAGATCCGAGGCACTAGACTCTGTCGAATCAGACAGTTTCTACATTGATTAGCTGGTTACTGGTAACACTGTCTCGGGACTGTAATTGACTTGAACCTGTAATATAATTGTGCTACGAGATACTGTAAACTCCTTTGAAATGGGCCGGTGGCCTGATCAAATAAACTTTTCGTTCGTTCGTTCGTTCGTTCGTTCTCTCTGTCTCTGTCTGTCTGTCTGTCTGTCTCTCTCTCTCTTTCGCTCTCTTTTTCTCTCTAAATCTCTCACTATCTCTCTCTCTTTCTCTCTCTCTCTGTCGCTCTCTCTCTCTTTCTCTCTCTCTCTCTCTCTCTCTCTCTCTCTCTCTCTCTCTCTCTCTCTCTCGCGCGCGCGCGCGCGCGCGCGCGTGTGTTTACGGCCGTACCTCCATTTCAATGATAGTAGAGAAAAAGAAAGTATTACAATATGAAGTAAAGAGTATCCACAACAAAACACGTGATGGGACAGAGTCGTTTTGAAACCACGCAATAAATTGAAAGGTTGATGAAAATCGTCTCCAAACAAGATGAAAATGAAATGCAAGAGAAGCGTGAGAGAACTGTTGTAGTTGTTGTGAAGGTATTATATTGTACAAGAAGATCGTATCGCAATCGGTGTGTTTACATGGGTCTCTCCGCTAATTCGGTTATTTAGTCACGATGTCGAGTCGGGCTATATTTGTCTTGCCTGTGTCACGTGACGTCATTCGTGAAGCTTCCCGGCAGCGGAGCAGATTGTAAGGCTTTTCTCAAAAGCTCTGGAACCTGTGTTTAGGTATATAAAGCGCGATAAAGCGAGAGAGAGACACACAAGAGAGAGCAGATACAACAGAGTTAATGTGAGAGCTTAACTAGAGGATAAACGAGTCCTCCTTCATAAGGAGTGAGTCCTCTGTGGCACTGCGAGTAGAGTTTAGTTGCTACGCCGATATTGTTTACTGTCACTGCTGTGTATCGACCAGTGTGTGAATAAAGTTTATCGAAAACGACCAACAGCGTTTGTGAACTTCGACATCATGCGCAAGCTAGGAGAACCCCCATACAACAGGGTGTTGCAAGAGAAGAGTGCAACATAGTGTCCATGACTTCTCGCTCAGCAACTTTACACCCTTTTTCTATCGTCATAACGTTCCTACAGCCACCACACAACACTGTCTGTCCCCACATTTTCCTCTTCAGGACGACCTGTCTTTTTCAATGCCATGGTGAGGGCAACAGAGCACTCTGTCGGTTCTTCCATCAGCATCTATTCCACCTTAGCTCAAGATATGATGACACATCCTTTATGCTTAAATAAAAATCAAATAAACATCATGCATTTAAGAACTAAATAAACGCGCCTTGTCTCGCTATGATACAAAGGAATTCATTACATTGTTCACGAAGTTTTTCTTTTCGCTTGCCTGCCCACTTCCTTGCATATTGTGCAAGTTTACCACATGACCTTTATCGGCAGGGTGAGGTTGCGTCCTTGTACAGCCAATCACAGCAGAGCTCCCAGCGCCATGCAGTGGAAACACGTCTAGGCACAGCCGTGACGTCACGATGTGTCACTCCCTCTTATTGGTAGTCAAGCACTGGTCTCTGGCCTGACAACTTGCCTTTTATGGGAAATGATTTCTTCCGTCCACGACCAGAGTGTATGCAGGAGGAACACACAACCTAAGACGTGTATGTGGAGGGTGTGCGCACGATCCTTTCTTACCGAATTTTAGATTGGAATGCAAGCATATCATAATATGTGTAATCCCCATGCGCAAGGAATTCTTGGGAACATTTCTTATGAGCTATTTCCGTCTCTCTCTCTCTCTCTCTCTCTCTCTCTCTTTCTTTCTCTCTCTCTCTCTCTTTCTTTCTCTCTCTCTATCTCCCTCTCTCTCTCTCTCTCTCTCTCTCTCTCGATGTACAATTGGAAGTAGGAAGCGGATACAAATATGTTGGCGATATACTATCTGCAACATTATGTTCAAAAGAGACGCAAAATGATTTGGCCTGTAGAGCGAGAACTGCTCTTTTACTTTTAACTCGGTCATTGAGAAAATTTCACAGGGAACACCGGATGTGTATTTTAAACTGCTTGGTACACAGGTCCAACAACTTCATTTGTATGGGGCTGAAGTATGGGGAATGGGTGATTGTCCCACGGTAGAGAGGATATATGTACATGGTTTAAAAAGCATTTTAAATGTTTCTTCACGAACCCCTAATGATATGGTCTATGAAGACATTGAGCGTTTCCGTCTGTCTGTCAATGCCAAGTAACGCATTGTCAAATACTGGCTTAAAATTTTGAAAATGGACGAGAGTAGGTCTACTTTAGCGTATATCAGATGATGCTGTGGTCGCCAAACAATGACGATGTTTTGGCAATTTAAATTAAGAAGTTACTAATAGAATGTAATTGTGATAATATATGGGCAAACCAGCGTGTTGGCAGTGAGACAGCGTTTCTAAAAAAACATCAGAGCAAAACTCATTAGAAGATGTTATACTAACTGGGAAATGCGAGTTTTGGAACAGTAGTAGGTATTCCTTTTATGGACTCTTTAAAATATCATTTGGAACTGAACAGTACCCCTAAGATATAGAATAAAAGCGTATTTAGGGATGCGTTCATACATTTCACAATGGGACTTACGGAATTGTTCACTCATACATACAGACTTGTGACAAGGTAATAGCATTAATTTGTGTCCGCATTGCAGAGAAAGAAAATAAACAGAGACTCATATTCTTTTCTATTGTTCTGCATTGCACGATTTAATGAAACGTTTCTTATTTGTTTCTGTAGATTTGAACGTCGATGGACCGATAACATTCCTAATGTCCAGTAAACAAATGAAGACTATAAGATCAACCAGCATGTTTTTTGTACAAGGCATTTAAACGTAGACAGGATGCGCTTGAGTCTTCGGAGCGGAACAGCTTCTATATCTACTATATACTTTTCTCCTTGAATGTTTGGCATGTATTGACTCTGTGCGCTTCAAATGTATAGACACTGTTTACTTGAAATGCATTTACATGTACCGACACTGTACTCTTGAAATGGGCCGGTGGCCTCATAAATAAATTTGTTCGTTCGTTCGTTCTCTCTCTCTCAGTCTCTCTCTCTCTCTCTCTCTCTCTCTCACTCTCTCTCTCTCTGTATGTGTGTGTGTGTGTCTGTCTCTGTGTCTCTCTCTATCTCTGTCTCTCTTTCTCGTTGTCTCTGTTTCTTTCCCTGTCTCTCTGTATCTCTCTGAGTTCGAGTTCCGAGTTGTTTTACCGCACTACTGAAAAATATTTTACCTGCCATCCTGAGGAGCGTAGTGAGTGAACTTGCTACAACCCATGTTCTCAAATTTTGGAACATTGATGCGAATTTGGAATGCACAACGGTTTCGCTGAAATGGACAAGCCCATTAGCGCCCCAGGGGAAGTATGCTCCTCGATCTAGCTCTCGGTCCAAGAACAGACAAAATCACCGTCGAAACGGAAAAAAGATTTCCTGCAGCGACAGATGTTCGCGAGAAGATTGTGCGAGAGTCCTCAGGGGATGATATCTTCAGAAATGACCGCAAATGCATCGCCGTTGAGTCAGCTGCAGTATTCCTGCAATAGCCTGGAATTCCCTGCCACCCCAAGGTTGGAACGTGCCGTGACACAGTGTGCTAGGGATGAGAACCCGAATGTGTTTCAAGAGGAAGGAGGTCTCGCAAATCCTGCGACTGGTGTGAACTCCGCGAAGCACGACTTTTGCAAAGAAACCGTGCATCCAGTTGCGGAGATGGCCCGTAAAGGCTCCTACACACGTACCGTTTTTCAAGCCGGTTTTGCTGCCGATCCGGTCGACCTGCATTTCGGATTTTAAAATGTAGAAGCTTTCACGAACTTTTGATGCATTCAACATACAGCTTTGATAAATTAATGCTGTTCATGGCTTACATAATGCATCAAAAGGTAGTGAAAGCTTCTACATTTTAAAATCCGAAATGCAGGTCGCCCGGATCGGCAGCAAAACCGGCTTGAAAAACGGTACGTGTGTAGGAGCCTTAAGGCGCCGACACACGTACCGGTTGTCCCCCGATTTTGCTGCCGATCCGGTCAAGAATCGGAACGGTTTATTCATTATATACAATCCGGCCCGATTCTTGTCAGTAGGGCAGGCCCTATTCCCGGACCCGGTCAGGACTGATTCATATGGACGTTATTCACGCAGCGGCCATTTTGAAATCGAAAACGAGACTAGGTCCGCAAATTTAATGGCGTCCAGCGTCTATGGCGAAACCGAAGGCTTCATCATCACATAGACACTACTGTGTTCCTTATTGCGAGAACGATGATCGATATGACGAGAACTCCAGACTGTCCTTTTTCAAATTCCCCACAGACAAGAAGCAGAAGAAACTATGGATCTGGAAGATTCGGCGTGATCCTGGCAAAAAATTCAAGGCAACAAGAGCTTAGATTTAGGTCTTGTAAAAGCAAAAAAAAAGTTAAATCATCTAACCAGAACATCCCAGATCCTCATACAAACTTCATATTTGTCATATCTTTTCATCAACTCAACTACACTTCTTACGAAATAAAGTCACTTCTACAACTTGAGATACGAATAAAAGCGACAAGGCTTCAGATAGTGCCTCACGAGGAGCGCACATGTTTGTGATGTAAAACGTGACCTTCATTACAGTATTACACTACGAGTGATCTTATCCGATACCAGTTGATGTTTTACCCCTCTGCTAAGATTATAATACAACCTTAGGAATATTTGTGTTGGACCTTTTACTGGTAAACGTATTTCATAGCATCAGACAATACTAGCATTGTACACGATGTCAACAGCAGGCAGGTTCGAGGACAACAACGTATTTATAATCTATCCTGGTGCCGCTGAGGTCCGCGCGTCAGCTATAAATAGAAGTGCGCGAAGCTTGGATTTGTAAAATGTATTTCACGACCTATTGACGCAATCAACATACAGCTTTACCGGGTGTGGTACTCTGCCGTTGCAACATTTTTGGTGAAAACTGATTGCAATCTGAGAAGTTTTTCTTCTTGAGGGGCGCGGGGGGGTAGGGGGGTGGTGGAGAGGGGGCGGGGTAGGTGGGTTAGGGAGGGAGGGGTGAGGGGGAGATTATTGTTGCAGTCATTGTTGTTTAACAGGTTCGGGATATTCTGGTTGACTCTTGCATCCTCTTGCAGCCTGTTTGCACAAGACGATGTCACTTTTGCCTTGCTACTCGTCAGATTCCTTCGCACTTTTGTTACGCACTGAGAAATGCGACTGAGCGTATGGATACTCTGACATCGTATAGTTGGAAGTGATCGGATCGTGTCACCTCGTACCCGACATGTCGACTGCATGGGGTTCCCAAATTTTGTTCATAGGATCACACACTCCTCTTCCAAGCAAAGCTGTTGCTGTGCATTGCTATTGTGATCGGTGTTGTATTGCAGTTGATAATTCAGGTCAGATTCGCCGTCTAGAGACCTGGACACAGTTGATATTGTTTTGTCAACTAGCCTAAAGTTTGTTCCTTCTATGCCATGTTGGGCTACTTGTGTGAATTGCCTTATTTAGTTGCCTTATGTTACGTGTTGCGTTTCAAGTTTGTAAACCCCTTTTACCATGGGCTGTCATGCTGTCGTATCTGTGTCTATCACATGTATATAACGTTTTTGCTGTGAGGCAATCGAAGCTTTTGTTTCTTGTCCGAAGTCGTTTAGCTTACTTGGATGGGTTGTGTCGACTAACTTCTGCCATATATTGGTGGGTGGAAACATCGTCGCCATGTGGTTAGAATGTACTGTGCCATCGCTGGGTCGCACACGCGCTTTCTGCGAAAAAGATTCATTAAAACTGTTTTTATCGACGGGTCAATGATGACAAATGCATTAGGCATGCACAGTAGAAGCTCTGGATAGATCTTACGTAACTGATCCAATGTTACACCAGGAACTCTGGAATCAGCTGTCACCTCCAAGTGTATCATTCGTCACGCTGGTCGATTCTTCCCAGGGCTGACCTGGCGGGATCACAGTTGCTGGGTTGGATGAGCGGGTGGAGAAAGAGGGGTGGCCATCTCTTAGAAGACTCAGCTTTGGACGTGCAAGCGCATGTTGACCTCAAAGTGTTCTGCATGGTGTCATGTTCCCCCCGCGTGGAGCCATAAGGCCTACGGAAAGGGTTTTTATTTATCATTATTGTGTGGTTTGGTCATCTTGTCAGGCGTGATGTGCAAAAAATGAACAGAATCATCAAACGCTAATCGAAAATCGCAGGAGCAGTTTCTGCACCTCGACACAATCCATCTCTCTCGTGTCATTGGTGAGACCGAAGACATTCTGCAAGACCGTACTGTCAGGGTTCACTATTGTGGTGACTTAGAAAGTGACCCTTGGCAGTAAAAAACAGAAGGGAACTTCCAACCCCTGGGCTAATTAGAGATTAACGCAGACGCCACAGAACACTCAAGAGCGTACAGATAATACAGATTTATTACTTTAAAACTAAATATGACCTCTAGTTAATAAAAAAGAATTAAGAGGAAACTATGACAATATAACCCCAGAAACTCAGCAAAATCTTTGTCCATCAGCCACTGAGACAAATCAAAGTCAAACGTCCGCTATGGTTTCCCACTCGAACGCTCACAGAAACCAAGTACACAGTCTAAAGATGTGTAAGAGGGTGAGAATATGATGTAGAAACTTGTCCAGACCACTGTAATTCAACGTGCTGTCTCCCACCTCTATTTCCATACCTGATAACTGCAGAGATACGTGAGGAGGCGTGTTTCCCTCACTCTGTGGCTGCCGTAGAGATGTATGAGGTTCATGCAGCTCACACGTGGTTAAGCGCCAGCCGGCATCCAATCTGACCAGTCAGTCTTTGCGTGCTTGAGAGCACATCGAATTTTAGAGTTTATTCATATAATGTATCATGTATTGTTTGTAGTATTGAATAGAAACGTAGTGTTTATCCTTATCAACCATTCCATATATGGCAACCCGCACTCCATGAGTTGTAAACAATAATATTAATGGAAAATGATGAATAAGTATCTGATTTAATTTGCGCCTTAAATACTTCAATTGCCATTCATTTGTATACGAATCACTTTTGGAATTCATTCATTAGTGCAGAGTGTGCTTTGATTAACGCACTTTCCAACGGAGTGGAGCTTGTCATATGGAATTGTTGATTT
>JAWQFJ010011207.1:20000-23298 GCA_034096865.1 Theodoxus fluviatilis
GGTGGTGTAGGCAACGAAACAGCGTTTTGAGAGCTCTAAAAGAAAGGCTTAGTGATTGTCACAACCAAGAGTGGCAGGGTAATAATTACACGAGCGAGAGATACCATTGGTATACTTCTTTGAAACCCATCTGCGATCGGAAGAATATCTTAACGCAATTACAATAAAGGAATTTCGAGACTCCTTTGTAAAATGTATATACAGTCTGAAAGTATGAAGTGTAGCAGGCATCGTTACCACCAGATTAATGAAGACACGATGTGTCCGTTTTTTCACGGAAACGAAAATGAAAATCATGTTGATAAAGTGTGCCATCTATGCAAACCCAAGAAAGGAAAGTATTGTACATGAGTTTAACTAACGAATTCATCTACTACAACACAAAAGGATAATAGATGTGGCCATGTATGTATATTTTGCGAAGGAATGTGAAATGCCTGAGGATGTGAATATAATGTAAAGTGCCTGCGGAAGGTTCGGGGGCTTGCCCTTCTTTGTCTGTAAGAGGGGGTCAAAATGAGTCAGCACCTCCTTGTCTGTGAGAGGGGGTGGAGGCGATTTCTGCCTGGTCAGCACGCAGAGGGTCAGGGGCTCAGAGTGAGTCAGCGGAATGCTGGGTGGGGGGTGGGGGACTGCAAACTCCCCATCCCCCTATGCAGTAAGCATCTGACCACCGATTGGTCTTCGACGGCCAGGGAGGGCAGGCGTCCCCACCCCCCCACCCCCAGTATGCCGACGTGTCAATGCAGAAGTCACTGTGGATGCTCCCATATCCAAGCACGGTACTATATAAATGTATGTACATGAGCAACACAAACAGAGACTGGTGACTGAAAGTGAGTGCTTGGAAGGCTGTAGGAGCCATAGTGAGGCGCAGCCTGAGCAGCACGAGTGACCGCTGTGGGTGCACGAGTGATTGCTGGAAGCGCTGACCAGTCCAGGAATAAACATCCTGTAAGAAAACACACGCCTGTCCTGCTTCTGCTTTCCTGGCGCAAGCTGGGACGAACCGCAAGTAGCAGACCACGTGCACGCAACATTGGTTCCCGAGACGGCGAAGAAGTAGAAGAATGGAAATGGACAAACGTGTGACGAGATCGGCAGCTCACAATGAGGGAGAAGAGTCACCGGCAGAAGACATCGCAACTATTATGAAACCCCTACTAGACCAACAGAAGAAAGACGAGCAGAAAGTACTGCAATGACGGGAGGAGACAGAGGGCCAAGAGCGATAAAAAGGAAGATGCTGCATACCTGGAGCAGCTTTTCCTTTTGGTCAAAAGCGGCACTGCCAATAAGGAGATTGAGGCGGTGCAGACAGAGAAGCAAGGGAAGTTCAGCTGCCTCGACTCGCCCCTGGAAACAGCAGCGACAAGTCTCGAGGGCCAGAGGGAAAACCTCGACTACCGTGATGGAGAGGTTGCGCGTCTCCATAACGCTGCGGCAAGCCATCAGAGGAGGCTGGGGGACAGGGGAACCTCTGAGCAGAACCCCCATCATCAAACCCCCTTCCAGACCGAGGGAGATCAGCAGGTATACAAGCCACTCCGAGCAGAGGCGCCTGCTTTTGTTCGGCCTGGGAAGGGGTCCACTTGACCGCTGCCCGACCCCTACAGCAAAAGCCGCAGACAAGGACTGACAGTTCTGCAGGGGTTGCCAGGCCATTGGTGGATACCCCCCGTGAAGTGCCCCAGTGCGTGGAGCCGCTCCAGGGTATGCTGTAGGCTGTGCGAAAGTCCACCTGCAGCGGAGCGTGGACAGAATGAAGTCTGATTATGACCGCAAGGCCGATCACCAGACCTCTCCTGAGGGCACTGCACCGTGGTTCTCCAACCCACGGGCTGAGAAGGGATGCACCACCAAGCTAGCCCGGCCACAGGCAGGACGTTACCACAACCGTGCCTGTCTTTGGAAGTACCAGGGAGTGTACCGCACTCGACAGCACTCTTGCGCCCGACCCCAGGTGGTGGACCCGGTTATGCGACACTATCGCGATTGACAATATCGCGTGCAACACTATCGCGTGCAACACTATCGCGAGTGTACTACTACCGCGTGTGTCACAACCGCGTGTCATACTTCAGCGCGTGTAACACTATCGCGTGTATAAGACTATCGCGAGTAACACGACCGCGTGTAACATTAGCGCGAGTGTAATACTGAGTTCGATACCCACCAGGGCCGCGACTTTTTTTTCTTTTCTTTTTTAAATAAATAAATGATAATTATTATTCCACAGTCTACATATATATTTTATTTTTAATTCTTCGCGACTTAAAAAAATTATAATAATTCCACAATCTATATATTTGTGTGTGTGTTTTCACAGTTCACATTTATGAGATAACATTTACAAAAAACAGAACCTAATCATTAAAACAAGGTAATGTATACAAGTGCGCACAAATAAATATATATATATATATATATATATATATATATATATATATATATATATATATATATATATATATAAATGGTCATTAACACATGGCAAAGTAAACAAGTGCACACACAAGATTAATATCAAGACATAAATACTCATTAAGAATAAGATATGGCAAGGAATACAAATATACACACAAAAAGTATCATCACCTAAAATTGAATAACTTTTGAAATATTCAATCAATTTTTTTATGTTTTCAATTTATCAAGAAGAAGCCTTGCTCTAAGAATGTGTACCAAAGTAGAACTTCGAGATGCCTTGGACCACTGAGCAAAAGGCATTTATAGTCGAGGCATTTTTCGGCTGAAGTCTTCATGCAGCTCAGCTGCAATTCAGACAACGGTTCGAATGTCGGGAATTTCCTCACCAGAATACAGATTAAACAAAAGCTTACACCTGAAGACATGAGGAAGCGAGTGATCATGTGCCGGTGGTTTTGCGACAAGATCGACGATATGCCGGACTTCCTTGACAATGTCTGGTTTTCTGACGAGGCACATTTTCAGTTGTCAGGTCACGTTAACAGTAAGAATAACATTTTCTGGGGTAGGACACCCCCTGATCCCAAGGGAGGAGTGCGAGAGGGTCATTGCGAACTTTGCACGACGGATCCAGGTGTGTTTGCAGCACCAGGGAGCACACTTGGAGCACATTTTGGATGGCCAGTGACACAGAGTGTTTTTGAAGTACAGATGTGAAACGTTAGAGATGTCTGCTACATAGACTTAACCTAATGTCACCAAAGTTTTGTGTAGATCTGAGTAAAATTTCGAAAGTTATTTGAATTTTGGCGATGACACTTTTTTTGGTGTCACCCTGTATCAGCACACACACCCATACACCACATAA
>JAWQFJ010011209.1:0-11824 GCA_034096865.1 Theodoxus fluviatilis
GGAAGGTTGCACGGGACGGTGCGGCTCCCCCACCATGCTTCCCGCGAGGTCAAGCTCTATGGTGGGGCCACGGCGGAGCGTTGATCCCGGCCATTCAGCTGACACTGTTCGGCCTGGTGATCATGCCGCCCCCCCCCCCCCCCCAGCCCCGTGCGGTTCCCTGTGCCCCGCTCCTGTGCTTCCGAAAGGTTGAGTGGGGCGGTGCGGCACCCCCTCCGCGCTCCCGCGAGGTCGAGCGCTACGGTGGGGCCTCGGCGGAGTGTTGATCCCGGCCATTCAGCAGACACTGTTTGGTCCGGTGAGCATGCTGCGCCCCCACCACCCCCCCCCGCCCCGTGCGGTTTTCCTGTGCCCCGTCCCTGCGCTTCCGAAAGGTTGAGTGGGGCGGTGCGGCACCCCCACCGCGCTCCCGCGAGGTCAAGCTCTGCGGTCGGGCCACGGCGGAGTGTTGATTCCGGCCATTTAGCAGGCACTGCCGCCCCCCCTCCCGTGCGGTTCCCTGTGCCTCGCCTCGGTGATCCCGGAAGATCGAGCGGGGCGGTGCGGCACCCCCACCGCGCTCCCGCGAGGTCGAGCTCTGTGGTCGGGCCACGGCAGAGCGTTGCGACCGGCCATTCAGCAGACGCTGTTTGGTCTGGTCAGCACGCCGCTCCCCCCCCCCCCTTTCCTGTGCTTGCCCCTGTGCCCCACTCCCGCGCTTCCGCAAGGTCGAGCGGGGTGGTGAGGCGCAGGAATGGGTCAGTTTTCTCCTCTGACTCGGTGGTCGTCGCCTGTCTTTTTCCTGGAGGGGAGGCGAGTCTCAACGACCGGATCAGAGCCCAGCGAGTTGGCACACACGGTTCTCGGACCATGGTTCCAATGCGGCTGGGGATAAGGGGTGGGTCGTTGAGTCGTCCGACTCCCCCCCCACCTCCCCTTCCCGTGCGCTGCACTGTGTCCCGCTCCTATGCTCCCGGAAGGTTGAGCGGGGCGTTGCGGCACCCCCACCATGCTCCGCAAGGTCGAGTTTGCGGTGGGGACCCTGGCAGAGTGTTGCTCTCGGCCTGTCAGCAGACACTGTTTGGTCCGGTGAGCACGCCGCCCCCCTTCCTGTACGTTCCCCTGTGCCCCGCCCCTGTGCTCCCGGAAGGCCGAGCAGGGCGGTGCGGCGCGGTCTGGGTCTGTTTTCTCCTCTGGCTCCGTGGTCGTCGACTGTGTTTCTCCCTGCGGGGAGTCGAGTCTAGACCGACCGGATCAGAGCCCAGCGAGTTGGCACACACGGTTTTCGGACCATGGTTCCAATGCGGCTGTGGAAGAGAGGTGGGACGTTGAGTCGTCCGACCAACGCTCCTATCACTCTCTGTCTGTGGACTCTCTCTAGACCGCTCTGGTTGAACAAGTCTGTTCGCGGATGCCTTTTTAAGATGGAGTCTGCCAGGTCAGTGCGTGATGCATCCGCCCCAGCAGTTTTGCCACGTCATTGGATCTGCAGGGTGCGTACTTCCATGCTTCTGGCATGTGGAAGTTTTCTGCGCTTTGTCTGGGGGGAAGGAGTTTTCCGGTTCTTTTTCCCTTCCTTTCGGTCTGTCTACTGCCCCTTTTTCACCAAGGTCACCAAGCAGTTGGCGATGTTGGTGAGAGGCAGGGGAGTTCGTTGCGGTTGTACCTGGACGGTTGGTTGTGGCTTCGCTGGGGCAAGCGATAGTGGATCTGTTTGCCACCCGCTTCAACATGCGTTTGCCGTGTTACTTCTCGCCTTTCCACGATCTAAGGGCTCTCGGCCGAGTGCCTTTGCTAGGTCGTGGTCGGGCATGGAAGACTCCGCTTTCCCTTCCACGCGCCTTGTTCTTGTAGGTTGGTCCAGGTCGCCCTGGAGCATCCTCGCATGATCCGGGTCGCGCCTTTCTGGCCTGGTGCTTCCTGGTTCCCTGTTCTGCTGGCTCTGGCAGGTGGGGAGCTCTCGAGCTCCGTCTCACGGCGGCACTCTCGTGCACCTTCGGGATTGTTGAACGTTCGGCTTGGCTTCTGTTGGACACAGGTTCACTTGGCTCATTCATTGTTTCGTTTCGTTTCGTCAGATCTCTCTCCTCCTCTGTGGGATGGGTCATCTGCTTCCCCGTTTTCTTTTGGTTCAGGTTCGTGTCACTGGAGGCGTGTGCTTTCCCGTCGCTCTCTTGGTGTTGTCCGGTGCGTGCTCTTACGGTTGTCTGGCTCGCATTCAGTCCCGTTGTCTGCGGACACGGAGACTGTTTCTGCCCCTTACACGTAGTCACGCCGAGGTGTCTAGGACGTCCTTTTCTGGCTGGGTCGCGTTTTGATCGCTGATGTGTACCAGAAGGCGTTGCTTGATCCTCCTGATGGTGCCTCGAGAACTTTTGAACTCCGCACGTTGCCACCTCGGTCGCGTTTGCCAAGAATGTCTCTTTGGCTTTCCTTCTGAGGGCGGCCTTCTGGCATGTCTCTTTGGCTTTCCTTCTGAGGGCGGCCTTCTGGCGCAGTGACTGTGTTTCATACGCCACTACTGCTAAACAAACTGCAAAAAGTCCAAAACACTGCTGCTAGATTAATCTTTAGATGTCCCAAGAGAACTCCCACATCCAAACTCCTTCGTGCACTGCATTGGCTCCCCGTCGCTCAGAGGATAGAGTATAAGCTAGCCATTATGTGTTTCAACTTCTTCAATCAAACTGCACCACACGCACTCAAAGAAATTCTCACTGTCTACACCCCCGCTAGAAATAACCGTTCAGCTGCAGACACCAAAACGTTAAATGTCCCCCGTCGCAAAAAGATAACCCAAGGACAGCGAGCTTTTTCCTACATCGGCCCTGTAACATGGAATAGCCTACCTTTCCCTGTCCGTCACTCTAATTCCATGTCCCAGTTCAAAACCTCCCTCAAGACACACCTGTTCCGGTCAGTCTTTCCTGACGAGCAGTGAAGGCGCCTCTTTTACGTTTCGTGTTTTGCCTGCTACTTAATTAATTGTATTGTATTTAATTGTTCTTTTTATTTCAATTGTATAGTATGTGAGTGTTAGAATGTTTTGTATGAGTGTAGACTTTATCATTGTACACGCCATGAGCTTGCTATTAGGGAAGGTATGTGCGTTATAAATAGTCTGTACTATTATTATTATTATTACTGCGGATGTTCGAGTTTGTCGTCTCAACGACACGTTGGCATCAACAAGTTGGTTGTTGCGGGTTCGGCTGTTCGTATTTGATGGTGTGTGGGTTTTTGTTTGGTCAGGTGTTTATGCACAACCCGCCACCCTTAGCTGGGCAATCATATCACTGGTTGTCTACTGGTTAGTATGAAAGGAAAACTTGAAGAAATTTTAACTAATTTCTATGTTTTCCTGACATACTTACCAGTAGACAACTTATTGTCCCACCCACCTCCCCTTTGTGCATTTGCTGAGGTTTTCTCAGCGGTGTCAAAGAGGAATTGTGACGGCCTGTGCTGCTTTTATACGTTGAAGCTATCACGTGGCACTGGGAGTTATCTCCCCTTTGCTGATGTGCTTCATGCTCATGTCAAAAGCAGTCGGATTGGCGGGGCAGGCAGTCACGTGTGGGTATAAATTTTGCAAATTCTTTTTTCGAGGTCAAAAGGTCATATATCACTGGTTGTCTACTGGTAAGTATGTCAGGAAAACATAGAAATTAGTTTAAATTTCTTCAAATTCATAGTTACTGTAACCTAACTAACCTTATGTTGTCTATCAACACCAAACATTTTGCGATCATGCCCCCTCAAAAAAAAAGAGAGAAAAAAAAAAGATATTGACAGTAAACAACAAATTGCTTGCGGTCCCATCTTCTCTACCCTATGAGCACTAGGAATAATCCACTATTTAAGTTTATTAAAAAGCATTTTTAGTTCAAGATAATTTGATTTATGTTCAATCTGACCTCTTCTATTAACCTTTAGGGCGCCACCAATTTTCGTCATTTTTACCCCAGAACCACAAATTTTTTAATGTGTGGTCAAATTCGACACCACGTTTACTTAACCTTTAGAGGGTCGTCGGCGCATTCATGCGCCACCAGCTACATTCACTAGAGGGCCGTCGGCGCATCCATGTGCCGACCGATAGTGACCCACTTTGTTTATCTGCCAGACGCGACCCTCGTGTCACATGGCTCTATAAATATCACTGCCTCGCGCAGTGGTCACGTGGTCACGAGATCTGCGCCATTTTGGATCGAGAGCACCTGCCGCAAAGTTTTTACGAATTTTTCCAAGAAGTTGCGTGACTGTTGCTTCAGTTACTGAACTTTATTTTCGCCAATATGGCGACCGAGGAAGAATTAGAAGCACTGGTCGAGTTGTTTTTCGAATCGGATTCGGAGTACGAGTTTGAAGGCTTTACTGACGCGGATGTTATGGGAACGAGCGGCCAGGCAAGTGGATCAACCGACGTGTTGTGGTCCGGGGGACCTGATCCCGAGACTGACTCGGATGAAGATGACTCAGCCGAGTACACCGGTGCACCTGATGGCTATGATCACCCATGGCTGCCGAACTTTTCGTCTCCCACTGGGCCTATCAACATGCCTGACAACATCGATGAGGCAGGTTTGTTTCAACTATTCTTCACTGATGATGTCGTGAATCTGATTGTCGCCGAGACTAATAGATATGAACGACTGATGGAAGCGAAGAAAGGGGGAGCGGCAGGTGTCCACTCGCGAATCCGGCAATGGAAAACTGACAGTTGATGATATCAAGGTGTTCCTTGCTGTACTGTTGGTGATGGGCGTCGACAAGCGGCCGAACTACAAACTGCACTGGTCAACGGATCCCATTCTGGAGATGCCAGGGTTCCGCAAGATCATGCTCAGAAACAGGTTCCTGGGAATCCTGTCATTTCTTCATCTGGCCGACAATGAGAAGGCTCCTGCCAGGGGTGACCCCGCCCATGACAAGAGCTACAAAGTGAACCCCTCGCCGACTTGCTCATTCCTCAGTGGCAGGGATATTTTGCTCCGTCAGAGGAAATCTCGGTGGACGAGAGCATGGTTCCTTTCAAAGGAAGAACCGAACTGGTGCAGTACATGCTAGCCAAGCCAACCAAATGGGGCCTGAAAGGATGGGGGATGGCAGACTCCAAGACTGGCTATGTTTAGAACTGGAAGTTATACCTGGGAAAGCAGACAGCACCACGAGAGCAGGGTCTGGGATTTGAGGTGGTGCACAGCCTTGTCAGTCCCCTGTTTGGGAAAGGGCATGTTGTTTTCATGGACACATTTTTCAGCTCTCCAGCCCTCTTCCATGAAGTTGCTCAGTGTGGGACTGGAGCCTGCGGAACACTGCGCCTCAATCGCCAGGGGGTTCCAGAGCGGGTCAAGTCAGCCAAGCTGCGAGCCAGGGATCCTCTCCTGACTGACAGAGATGACCCCATCATCTACATCTCCTGGTTTGACAAGAGGCAAGTCAACCTGATGACCACTGTCCACAGCACTCTGACCTTCCAGAATGAAGTCGTCAAAATACCATCCTAGCAAGAAGCGCATTGTGGACAAGCCAGCTGCCAACCAGGCCTACACCAAGTACATGGATGGAATAGACCGTGCTGAAAAGGCCATGTCGTACTACATGACAGATCACAGGACCACCAAGTGGTGGAAGAAAGTTTTCTTCTACCTCATGGAGATTTCCTTTTGCAATGCCCTGATCCTGTGCCGTCTCAAGAAGGGGTCGATCAAGGCCAGCGATTTCCGGATGATCGTCCATGGACAAAAGCTTGGTGAGACCCAGATTGGAGTACGGTCACTGTGTCTGGCAACCACACATGAAAACGCTATGCAGTGACATCGAGGACGTTCAGCGTAGGGCAACCAAACTGCTGTCATCACTCAGAAACAAGACGTACCCAGAGAGACTCCGAGCACTCAAACTCCCAACCCTGGAGCACAGACGCAAGAGAGGAGATATGATAGAGGTGTACAAATACCTCCATGGTTACTACGATGTGCAGAAACCAACGTTCAAGCTGTCCAGCAACACTAAATTGCGTGGAAACTCGCTGAAACTCCATAAAGACAGCTTTCGGCTGAACATCAGGAAGAACTTCTTCTCACAACGTATCATCAAAACCTGGAATAACCTACCAGATGCAGTTGTCACAGCTGCCTCAGTCCATGACTTCAAAGTTGCACTCGACGAACACTGGAAAGATCTCCCCACCCTCTACACACCAGAATGCCAAAATATGCAATAGATCTAGTAGTTAGCCCGCCACGCATTGCAGCAAAGTTAGTTTATCACATGGAACGTCGAACAGGCCTCACAAAAGGCCTCAAACGTCGTAAAAGTCAAGTCAAATGCTGGAGGGCATCCAGCCAGGAAGTTCTGGACACCGTGGGAGGCAGACCCTGGATCCCCCTGACAGACTCATCAAGGGGGAACACTACATCGCTGTCAATGCAGCCCGCCTGCACTCTGGCAAGCCCTCCAGACCAGACTGTGTCGTCTGCTCAGACAGAAGTGTAAAGAGGCACCAGACACAGTTTGTCTGCAGGAGGTGTAATGTACCTCTGTGCTTCTACCCCTGCTTCGAGAGGTACCACTGCCTGAAGGAGTACAAGATCCCCTGCACCCCTGGACTTCATCAGGAATAGATGGACACCCTCCCCCCCCCCCCCCCCCCCCCCCCCCCAAGATCACCTCAGGACTGGGAGTGGCTGCAAAGCTCCTTCAGGACCCCCTCAGGAGAAGATGCAGGACTCTCTGTGCTCTAACACTGTACTGTAAGTACATATAGGACTCCTGGTGCCCAAAGACTTTAGCTGAAGTAGATGTAGGACTCATTAGAAGTAGATGAAGGATTCCCTGCACCCCAAGACAATGTCAGAAGCATCTGCAACACTTGGAGACGTACACTTTTCCTTTTCACAAAAAGCAGATGTAAATGCTTGAATAAACACAGCAGTGTTGGAAAACAAGTAAAATTGTTTGTTTTTTGTTGTTGTCTGACTTCCATAATTTTATAGCAGCTAATGAAGACATTCTATGGCATTTTCATTGATTCCATTATGTAGAACATCCATTTTTCTACTCTCCCTCCGAATATGTTAGACCGCAGGGTGTGCCTTCGGATAACAACTCCTTCTACAGGTCCGCTCAGCCAAAATATGGACTATGTTCCCATATTATATTATGATAGTACATGGTATTGGGGATTGAAAACAACAAAGTTCCCGCTTCGATCGTATCTCTTAAACAGTGAACAAGAAGGGCAAAGCCCATACGACTCACATGCTTGACCTTGACCTTTATATGACCTTGACCTTCAGGTGACCTTCAAGGTCAAGGTCAAACAACTAAACCTAGCAATGACATCATACACTAAGAAATGATTTACACATTTTTTTCCTACCAAACAAACATGTGACCTTGACCCAAGGTCAAGGTCATCCAAGGTCATGCAACACAAAGCTCTTAATTCAAGACATAGGAAGCACAATGGTGCTTATTGGCACTTTCTACCATGAGATATAGTCACTTTTAGTGGTTCACTACCCCATTTTGGTCACATTTCATAAGGGTCAAAGTGACCTTGACCTTGATGATATGTGACCAAATGTGTCTCATGATGAAAGTATAACATGTGCCCCACATAATTATTCAGTTTGAAACAGTTATCTTCCATAGTTCAGGGTCAAGGTCACTTCAAAATATGTATACAATCCAACTTTGAAGAGCTCCTGTGACCTTGACCTTGAAGCAAGGTCAACCAAACTGGTATCAAAAGATAGGGCTTTCTTTGACCTATATACCACTTGTAGCTAAGGTCGCCATTCTCAATAACGTGGGAGAAAATTGGGAAAATGTGAAAAATGACTGTTTTTGAGACCACATTTATGGCTCCTGTGACCTTGACCTTGAAGCAAGGTCAAGTCACTATGTATGTTTTTTGAGGCCTTGTCATCATACACCATCATGCCACATTTGGTGTTGATAGACTTAATAGTCTCCGAGAAAAATCCAACGTTTAAGGTTTTTACGGACGCCCGGACGGACGCCCGGACGCCCGGACGGACGGACGACACGGCTCAGTACATAGACTCACTTTTGCTTCGCATGTGAGTCAAAAATAACTTTTTTAAGTGCGGATTTGTATGGCAAGGATTGCCTCCCTTTCAATTCCAAACTATACAGGAGTTACTTCCCGTGACACATTTTGGTAGTTTTGGCCAATCACAAATTAGGTCAGATTTACTGCGGAGTTTTCACCATGGCAGCGTGTGCATGTGCAAAATGTAAACAATGGCTACATCAAGCCTTTTACCGATATTACACGGGCAAAAGCCTTGGATTTTGCTTCTGAGTGAAAATTACTTGATGGCAGACCTGTGCACTCTAGATTTTCAAAATCAGAAGATTCTGGGTGAAAATTCAGAAGATTTTTTTCTCAAACTCCAAACGACACAAAATCACAACACACACACTGGAACTCCAACACGAAAAACATCGTGAAATCGTGAAAACCAGTCGTACAATGCTTCAAAAATCGTACATTGTACGATTTTTTCGTACAAGTGCACAGGTCTGTGATGGGGAAGCGAGTTCTGTCAGTGTCGCGTTCAGTGAACAGGTTGAACGTGGGGTTATCGGCGTTAGTCGTTCGTGTTATCAACGATTAACGTGCAATGTGAAACTTCAGCAAAAAAAACGGCTGGAATCCAAAAACGCCGTGTCTGACAATGACGCCTCAGTAGACTTCAGCACACACCCATTCATGCAGAGTACACAGAAGCACACATGCACACACATAGACACACACATACACCACCACTCCAACCCCCATGTCCCACACACACAGATGCACACATGCCTACTAACACACTCAGCAAATTGCATGCATGTACAATGCACTGACAAAGTTATGTGAACACCACAGTTAAAGCAGTGTTCTGTAACACCATAAACCTATTCCTGGTTTACCTATCATAGTTCCTTGCATACGGTGGCGTGCAAGTGTGTCAAAAGTTCGTGTGAATCAGCAAGATGCAATTGCAGAGCTGTTGGCATAGGCTGCACTGACATGTGCAAGTGTTGGAACTGCCACAACATGCCAGGAATTGAAAATGAACATGTCAATTTTGCAGAACTTTCAGACAGTGATGCAGACTCTGACAATGAGTCTGACATTTAGATGCAGAATTCTTCATCCTCTTCTTCTTGAGTGAGTGACAATGCTGTGTTAGAAGTTCTTTCCAGTTTAATTTTTGAGTGACTTTCATCGAATTGATTGGACTTGCATGGTGTGATCTTCATCTGTGACCATGGTCTGTGGAATCTTACACTGAGGAAAGAAACATGGGAATTTAGACTGGGTTGCTTTGTAGAATATTTGGACATTGATCTATTCAAGGATGTGTGGTAAGTGATTTTGTTAACCCTTACAGTGGTGCTAAAACGGTGACGTTATGGGCTGCCAGTGGCGCTAAAACACGAGCAAATTGAGCAACACGCACACCTTTCATTTACTTTGAGATTGTTGATGAACCGTTACAGATAGACACATAAAGTAAAAAGACAAAATGCTTGAAATTGAATGAACAATATTTTGGTGTACAGTTTATAGTCTTCATTCAAAACCTGATTTTTGGGTCAAATTTTAAATGTTTAACATTTGTGGGGTTTTTTCACTCCTCGAGAAATAAAACAGGTAAATCACTATGCAATAGTGGGTAAATACCCTATAAACCCTACTGGATGTTGCTTTATCATCTGTGCATACTAATGTATCATTCCCTTTGACCAAAAATGCACTCTTTAAATTATAATGCAAATTTGATGAGCCAGGTATTAGAGAGGGAAAATGAAGTAATTCTGATTACCTACACTCTCTTCCATCTTATGCAATATTCCTCAAATTTCCAGTTTCCTTTGAGCATACAAGTTTGTTTGCTCCACAAGCAAATCAAAAACTGTATCGTCCAGGAATAGGTTCAAAAAGTCAATTGGCTCAGCGTCAAAGTCAATATCTGCAAGAAGTTTCGACTCGCCCGTGAACGGCGCGATTAGCGGGTCATCAGCTGTTCACATCCAACCCTCACTGTCATCCTCTCCCACCTCTCGATTACTCGCAGCTTGAGAGATCGGCATTCTTGAGCTAATTACAGCTTGCCTGATCACTTCATCTAAAGTTTCCTCATCATCTTCATCTTCGGCAGCTGAAGGATTAAAATCCTCAAACAGATTTCGCGATCGCGACATGTTGCCTCGAGCGTCCACTTCCATTCGTACAGGATAGCCCATAATTTCTACTATAACGCACATAAAATCACCCTGATTTATGATTGGCCACGCTGAAGACTGTAGAGAAACCTCTTCTGCATGAACTGGAGTCAGTAAACGTAGAGTTATATGATAGGCTTGTACTTTGGAGAGAGCCAGAACGCACGTGGTGTCTGAAACGACAAATGCCGCGCTTGCCACTGGCGGACCACGAAGGCGAGCGCGGCAATTGCCGCGCTTGCCACGATAAAGGTTAATATACCTTAGATTAAGTTGGAAGCATGTTTTTCCACTATATTTCAACTTTATTGTCTGCATAGTGCATGTGATACATTAGCTTGTTTTGCATTTTCAGGTGTAACAATAATCAAAATTTTGGACTTCACTTTAAAGATTACAAAGTAATGAACATGAGTGACTCAATGAGTCAAAGTAGACAGTTTTAGTGTTGATTGTTCTGCAGTGAATAACATTTTCACTGTGTGTGTGGTTTTTTTAAACGGAAATAATCAATATATTTGACAATTTGAAGAAATTTAAACTAATTTCTATGTTTTCCTGACATACTTACCAGTAGACAAGCAGTGATATATGACCTTTTGACCTCGAAAAATGAATATGCAAATTCTTACCCACACGTGCCAGCCTGCATCGGCCAATCCGATTGCTCAATACACAAGCAGACAGGCCGCGGCAAGGGAGGCAACTCCCAATGCCCGCACCTGCCAGTGTATATAAGCTTGCAGCTAGCACGTCCCATCATTTTGACAATGCTGAGATAACCCAAGCAAATGCACAAGCGGGGAGGTGGGTGGGACAATAAGTTGTCTACTGGTAAGTATGTCAGGAAAACATAGAAATTAGTTTAAATTTCTTCAAGTTTTCCTTCCATACTAACCAGTAGACAAGCAGTGATATGATTGCCCAGCAATGGGGGTGGGTTGTGCAAAACACCTGACTAAACATAAAAAACCACTCGTCACAAAACACGAACAGCCGAACCCGCAACAACCAACTTGTTGATGCCAAAGGTGTCGTTGACACGACGAACTCTAACATCACGCAGGTAATGGCGTGTGAAAACACAGTCACTGCGCCAGAAGGCCGCCCTCATAAGGTGAGCCAAAGAGACATTCTTAACAAATGCTACAGAGGAGGCAACCTTGCGGAGTTCATGAGTCTGAGAGGCACCAGCAGGAGGATCAAGCAACGCATCCTTGGACGCATTCGTGAACAAAAAGCGTATCCAGCAAGAAATGAACGTTTTAGACACCTTGGCGTGACTACGTGAAAGGAGCAGAAACAGTCTCCGTGTCCGAAGACGACGGGACTGAGTTCGCGCCAGAAAACAGTTGAGTGCACGCACCGAACAACGCACCTAGAGAGACGCTGGAAAACCCTAGATTCCAGTGATACGAACCGAACCTAGAAAACGGAGAAGCAGAAAGCCCATCCCACAGAGGAGGAGAGATCTGACGATGCGAAAAACAAACAAACAAGGAACTAGCCAGGTGAACCCATGTTGGAAAGAAGCCGAGCAGAAAGGTTCAACACGTGAACATTCAGATGGCCAATTCCCGAACGAGGTTGC
>JAWQFJ010011210.1:0-2500 GCA_034096865.1 Theodoxus fluviatilis
ACTTGCGTGTGTATGTGCGTGTGTGTGTGCGTGTGTGTATGTGTCTCTCTGTGTATGTGTATGTATGTGTGTATGTGTGCGTGTGTGCATGTGTGTATGTGTGTGTGCGCGCAGAGAGAGTAAAGACAGAGACGAGAAGGATAGAGAGACGGACGTACACACTGACAAATGGAGCCTGCTCCGGTAAAAGGTACATAAAGATGAGTATGAACATTTTGAGTTATTAGCACTTTAAAAACAAATCAGCTTAAGTGAGGGCATTAAGGATAGAAGTCAGTTCCTTGAAAATAAATGTATTGTAGTTTTGTCGTTTTGAGACAATGGCGGTTGAAGGTTGCAGAGACAGTGAGTGTGGAAAGTCTTTAGAAACGGGACTCAAATACGTGTTACAAATATATGTTGTGACAGGATTGAGCGTGAGACACCAGAGCAAGCAAAGAAAATACTGATGATTTCATTTACGATGCCGCTGGAGATTCAAATTTTGATTAAACGCACACAGCATCGGTGGTTTTTAGTTCAAAATGGAAAAGTGAGAACTTCTTTAAAACTCTGATATTTAACCACTTTTGAAACTGCATTTATCTTCAAACTCTCTGAGATGTCATAAAAATGGCGCCCGGAAGCTGAAGATGGCTAAAACTCAAAATCGACATAAATCAGATCAGACACTCCACTTTTCTTTTCTGGCGTTTCTCTCCAGCGAATGAATGCACTTTTGCGTGACCATGTCGCAACAGAATTGATGGCCAGGCAAAAAGTTTCTCCCGCAATTACACAGACACGCAGAGGTGCACGCATGAACAAGCTACACACATGAATCTTGCAAGATGGCTGGCTGGCTGGCTGGCTGGCTGAAGTTTTACGGTCTATCAGACTTTCTAGGCTATGTAAGGCAATTGAGCACGAAAATCATTAGAATGGTCTAGAGTAAGCGCAAATGAAGTCACGGTGCCCCTAGTTATTCGCCTCTTACGAATCGCGTAGGGAGAAGCGGTGGGTCAATTCTGACCCCCAACCCACAGGAGGCTGAATATTACAATGAAAATAGCATTCAAATTTAAATTTCAGCACGTCTGAGACTACCATGTCCCTATCATCTTTTAATCAGTGAAATTTTAAATTTCGTTGAAAAGTTAATATCACGTGTATTACTATTTTGATTTTTAAAAATGAAAATGAATATTATTTCAGAAAAAGAGCAAGGAACTTCGGGACAGCTTGAAGGTGGTGGCGGTAAGTATCTCTGTGCAGGTACCTCTTGTAGCTCTGAGCAGGTAGCTGCTCTTGTGCTGGTTTTCAAGTGAGTTTTGTGAGTCCACACCTACAAAAACTACTTTCTGAGAGTTGTGGCCTCCTCTTGATGACTAGATAAGGAAGCTTTTTCTTGTCAAGAAAGCCTAAAGCTTTTTAGAGAAACAAATGGATTCATTTTTCTCCCACAAAAATGATTTTGAAATTGCTTCACAATTTATATTCCAGTCTCAATGATAACAGGCATACTGCCATTCAGATATCTCATTGTCTCCCTTTTTTAAGAAGATGGTGCCAGGCATGAAGGTTAATATTATTATAGTTGTTATATATTACTCTATATATATATATATATATATATATATATATATATATATATATATATATATGGTGTGCGTGTGGTGTGTGTATATACCACACATACTTTCTATCCTGATGCACGCCCTCAACATTTCAGTGCAGGTGTAGGATTCCATTGAGCATAGCGGTTTGAATCGATAGGTATCAAAAGCGTTCAGAAATGTTGCGCTCGCGGCGAGCGTTCGCCTGGGCAGGTTCCAGTACAAGAAACGCATTGGGCCTCGCGAGCGCTCGCCGTAAACGCTAACCTCCTCACGTTTTCGATATCTATCAATGCGAATGCCCACCCCTTGGTGAACGCGCCTTCGACGTACGAGCGTGAGTCAAATGAAAACCTTACAAGGGCGGTACAAATTCATGACGACGTTCCATTGTTCTGTAAGTTGGCAACGGTGTTGCATGTCTGTCACTACGACATCATCTCCTGTTAAAGCTCAGTATAATGATGCATGTCTGTCTACATGCATGTCTGTCTGCATGCATGTATGTCACTACGACATCATCTCCTGTTAAAGCTCAGTATAATGATGCATGTCTGTCACTACGACATCATCTCCTGTTAAAGCTCAGTATAATGATGCATGTCTGTCTGCATGCATGTCTGTCACTACGAACCATCATCTCCCGTGACAATTCCTTCCTAGAAGACACCACCTCCTGCTTCAAAGCTCTGCAAAAGTCCCCGACAGACTATTTTCCCTCAATCTGAGTAGTTCATGATCCAGTTTTGGACATGAATTTTGCTTATAACACACCAGGACATTTGTTTAGGGTTTCATTGCTTGTCGAAATGGTGACATAAACATAAGAATGCTGGTAAAGTAACACAAAAAATGAACACATGCGATTTATATTTATAAAAAAACTAACTAAAAGGCTTCGTTTG
>JAWQFJ010011210.1:7500-10000 GCA_034096865.1 Theodoxus fluviatilis
TAGTAACAGCAAACAACATCAGCAACAGTAGTAACAGCAAACAACATCAGCAATAGTAGTAACAGCAAACAACATCAGCAATAGTAGTAACAGCAAACAACGTCAGCAATAGTAGTAACAGCAAACAACATCAGCAACAGTAGTAACAGCAAACAACATCAGCAACAGTAGTAACAGCAAACAACACCAGCATTAGCAGTAACAGCAAACAACACCAGCAATAGTAGTAACAGCAAACAACACCAGCAATAGCAGTAACTGCAAACAACACCAGCAACAGTAGTAATAGCAAACAACATCAGCAACAGTAGTAACAGCAAACAACACCAGCATTAGCAGTAACAGCAAACAACACCAGCAATAGTAGTAACAGCAAACAACACCAGCAATAGCAGTAACTGCAAACAACACCAGCAACAGTAGTAACAGCAAACAACACAAGCAACAGTAGTAACAGTAAACAGCACCAGCAATAGTAGTAACAGCAAACAACATCAGCAACAGTAGTAACAGCAAACAACATCAGCAACAGTAGTAACAGCAAACAACACCAGCAATAGTAGTAAGAGCAAACAACATCAGCAATAGTAGTAACAGCAAACAACACCAGCATTAGCAGTAACAGCAAACAACACCAGCAATAGTAGTAACAGCAAACAACACCAGCAATAGCAGTAACTGCAAACAACACCAGCAACAGTAGTAATAGCAAACAACATCAGCAACAGTAGTAACAGCAAACAACACCAGCATTAGCAGTAACAGCAAACAACACCAGCAATAGTAGTAACAGCAAACAACACCAGCAATAGCAGTAACTGCAAACAACACCAGCAACAGTAGTAACAGCAAACAACACAAGCATCAGTAGTAACAGCAAACAGCACCAGCAATAGTAGAAACAGCAAACAACATCAGCAACAGTAGTAACAGCAAACAACATCAGCAACAGTAGTAACAGCAAACAACACCAGCAATAGTAGTAAGAGCAAACAACATCAGCAATAGTAATAACAGCAAACAACATCAGCAACAGTAGTAACAGCAAACAACACCAGCAACAGTAGTAACAGCAAACAACACAAGCAACATTAGTAACAGCAAACAGCACCAGCAATAGTAGTAACAGCAAACAACACCTGCAACAGCAGTAACAGCAAACAACACCAGCAACAGCAAACACCAGCAACAGCAGTAACAGCAAACAACACCAGCAACAGCAGTAACAGCAAACAACACCAGCAACAGTGGCAACAGCAAACAACACCAGCAACAGTAGTAACAGCAAACAACACCAGCAACAGAAGTAACAGCAAACAACACCAGCAACAGCAGTAACAGCTAACAATACCAGCAACAGCAGTATCAGCAAACAACACCAGCAACAGTGGCAACAGCAAACAACACCAGCAACAGCAGTAACAGCAAACAACACCAGCAACAGCAGTAACAGCAAACAACACCAGCAACAGTGGCAACAGCAAACAACACCAGCAATAGTAGTAACAGGCAGCGGCGGCAACAAGAACGGTAGCAAAGACAGCGATGACGACAATGACAATATTGAGGTGATGATGACAATGACGACGAAGACGACGATGATGATGACGACGACGACGACGACGATGGTGATGATGATGATGATGATGATGATGATGATGATGATGATGATGATGATGATGATGATGATGATGATGATGATGATGATGATGATGATGATGATGATGATGATGATGATGATGATGATGATGATGATGATGATGATGATGATGATGATGATGATGATGATGATGATGATGATGATGATGATGATGATGATGCAGACACTGTCGCTGCTGCTGCTGCAGGTTGTTTGTGATGATGGTAATTGTGATGATGACGACGAACAAACGAACGAACGGACGAACGGAGTCTATTCAATAGGCCGACAGCCCATTTGAAGTTGATGAACAAATTGGAGTGTCAACATGCACACCTCCAACTTTAGTCACAAATGAATTCCAGGATAGAAGTTGCACTAATACAGTGCATTATTATTTTTTATGACGACGACGAAAACAATAAAACAACAAGAGACGTATGTATATGATAATGGGAAATACTATTTAAAAAAAACACAAGTAGAGAAAAAAAAGAAACCAAGAATACGTGGTGAAGGAGATGACTGTATAAGTATTGAGGAACTGGCGTGAGCGACAATTTGAAAAACAAAAAAACTTTACATGTACATATCATTTATAGGGTAATGGAGAAAGCGATATTTTGCGAGTATGATGTCGCTAAGTATTCTGTCATAACTCCTTCGTGACTCATTCTTCAAAGGTTTTGCTTGTTTGTCCGTCTGCCTTTTTGTTTGTCTGTTTGTTTCCCTGTTTGTTTCTTTCTTTCTGTTTGTCTTTTTTTGTTTGTTTGTTTGTTTCTTCCTTTCTTTGTTTTAGGTTGCTCTGGACCTGGCCAGAAACCACACCACCTACGGGCTTCCTGTGTGTTTGTCTGTGTG
>JAWQFJ010011210.1:12500-20000 GCA_034096865.1 Theodoxus fluviatilis
CGTGTACATATTTGCGCGTGTATGTGTGTGTACATGTATATGGGCATCGTGAGTATGTTTACACCTGCGCACGTATCCATGAATGCCCGTGAGCGCACATGCATGCATAGGTATATATGAACAAGGAAGTGCGTGTTTGTGTGTGTTTGCGTGTGTGTTTGCGTGTGTGTGTGTGTGTGTGTGTGTGTGTGTGTGTGTATGTGTGTGTGTGTGTGTGTGGGGGTGCGTACTTGTGTGTGTATGTGTGTGCGTGTGCGTGATTTTATCGCGTTAATTCTGCCAAATACTTGCGTATTTACTTCGTTTAATGTGCTGTGATCCGAATGCCTCAGTGTTGCAGGAGAAATGTTCATCGGTAGGCAAATAAAAACATTTTGCTTAATATATCTGGTAGCGTCGTTCATTTGGGAGGATTACCGACCAAATTTTGAATCTGGAGATACATTTTTTATGATGATGATGAATATGATGATGACGAATATGATGATGACGAATATGATGATGACGAATATGATGATAACGAATATGATGATGACGAATATGATGACGAATATGATGATGACGAATCGAAAAGAGTGACTAAAACCATCCTCTCATCCGTCTTCCGACGGCCATGTCATTCTTGCCGAGAGAATGAAGAAACATCTTGGTTCTTGCGAGGGCAAAAATCGTACACAGGAGTGCTGCAGTCGAGTCGACATGTGCAAGACATCATTCATCGTGAAATAAATAAACAAAAAACATTGGTCTCTTTTGTACCAGCCGACCGAAAACTCTGCAGGGCATTGCGCCGCCCAGAAGCGCGAAAATCAAGAAACAACATAACACAAATTGGCCTGCCACAACCCAACGATGCATGATCGCGGGGGCGTTATCTCCGTGCCGCTCGAACACGAATTCACGCCTCTTGCACATTTCCGAGCGCAGTTCGAGCACTTCTCGCCCACTGCTTTCAAAAAATATAGCGAGGAAAGTGATAGACACAGACCATGAGTAAAGTCAACGAGAGTTTACTCGAGATAAAAAATCAAAATGCCGACTAACTTGTATGCGCAAAAATAAACAAAGGTCAGCGCTTAACATGGGATGAGGGCTAGTACAGCCAAAAAAAAACAAAAGCCGACTTACAATGACACAAGCGGAAAAAAACACCAAAACGACTCCCATATGTGGCAGTCATGAAAAAGGTAAAGATGACTTACAGGTGCCAAATGCGCAAAAAAACTAAGGCTCATGCCTCACGAGGGACGAGGCCTCTTATGAGCAGACTCCCATAAACTATCTCGCAATCGGGAAAATGAAGAGTTTGAAAAAAAACCAGAGCAAGGACAAACCAAGCTCAAAACAAAACGATAGCAAGAAGCAAAACAAAATGAAAGATAGCAAAACACAAAAAAATGCTGATGTATTGTTAAGCGGCCCGGCCTCCTTGAGCAATAAACATCAGTGTGCACGAAAAAAAACGGGATAGGAAAAACAGAATGAGTTCCATCACCCCGGATGAACTCAGAAAAATGAAACCTAATTGCAAAGTGTCATGAGCGTACGAGCACAGGCAGGTTTCGCGTGCATAGCGCATTCCGAACGCGCCAAACCGTCCATCAAACACAGACGGTGTGGGGTCGTCATTACTTCTGACACCAATGTGGCAGGATGCCCGAGTAATGACCCGCCGATAGTGAGGGCGCTAGTCTGCCCGAGCTACGGGTGGAAGCCAGATAAAATCATACTAAAATGACTTAGGGCTCTTACCGTAGTCGCTCGTAGAGGTAGTTGCTCAGTATTCTTCGTTTCATAATGCACACACGAACGACGGCGATGCCGCCTTTTTTGTGCTCACCCCACCAATCCAATTGGTTCTCCCGGGGTGAGCACTAGACGATGTTTTGACAGGTCGACTGCCCTCCAAGGGAATTAACTCAGAGCGCTTCCTACCACAACACAATATTCATCAAAGATTTTCTTTAATGAGAATTAAACATGAGCGAAATCAAATTCAATGCAATATGAATAAAAATATCAATCAACTCTGTCAGTCAAATCTCTGTGACTTTAAAGGTAGAGGTTTAATTCCACTGACCCGAAACCAAAATTGACCCAAATTACTCACAAGTTCGAACAGATGGGCGAAGACTGTTCTTGAATCTCCATCGATGAAAACTTCTGCCCAAAAACGATATCCACTCAGGAATGGGCATTCACAAGCACACTCTCTCGAGATGAGAGGAACAGGCCATAAGCACGGCGGACTCATACACTTGCCCGAACAATCACGAGTTTTTCAAGTGCATTCACGATTAACTTTCCGGACAACAAACTTGGCTTCAAAGTTTGGCAAAAGCTTGATCTTCATTCAGGGAATACGCTGTTCTTCTTGGCACAACCTTTCAGATGGTCGGGGGAGGAATAGAAGCATTTTTAACGAGCAGACTCCTCGTCCCACAAGGAGTTACTCAAAATTCGTCCGATCACGTTGATATCCTCAGAGTCAACTGATAAAAAAATCTTCAATTTTCCAGACTGAACAGTTACTCACAGCGCATGCGCCACCATCCTTAACCCATCAAATCATGGTTGCATCATCAGTAATTTTTTGAACAACCAGTTCAAGCCGGTCTCAAATTGCTAAGCTTAGGCTTGTTCCCGCCAAAACATCGATACAGCAAATGCCTCAAACAATATAGAAAATGGAATAATAGTTGAACAGTAATACAAGGGTTAAACACAATGTCCTTGTCGAAGGTAATAACACTAAGTAATTCTTCCAATCAAAGGTTTGCTGTACGGCTTTTTTTGTCAACTTACACATCTTGTCAACTTATACAACTTTTCAACTTACACAACTGCAGAAAATACAAGGGATTAGTCAGGGGACCCAAGAATTGAGTCTGACGCAACTTGCGGTTTGATAAGTCTACACTAATTGTCTGGCTTAGCTGATAAAATCAATCATGAAATCCTGGCAGCCAGGGATTGCAGCTAATTAGAAAGACATTGAGCGGCTCTGGCCGTTCGTGACACTAATTGTTGTCATACAGAAATCCTTTGACAAGCGAATCACTCAAACTTTTGCAGTGATTGCACCTTTTTTTCCCCTGCATGAGACTTGGAAAGGTCTCCAACTAAAATTGACCTGATGCAGCCAGCTGTGGCATAGGATGAGGATGACGATGACGGGCTAGACCAGTACGCCTCTACAAATAGTGATCACAAAGATCGCTGGGAGGTGTTGGAATCACAGGTTTAGTATGGAAACAAACGTTTCGGGCGTAGCCCTTTATCTTTTTGGCAAACAGCAAGTCTGAAGATGAATAAATAGGCAGCAGTGGTAGAAGAGTGTTCATAATTGATACAGGTAAAGAGTACTCACAGTTAGAATACATGTGGTCAGTGCTGCAATAGCACATGCAGCTCCATGCAAATACAGCTAAAAGTTCGTCTTTACATTGGTTGATAACAGTGCAAAGTGAATTTGTCGCCAGTGACTAATGTCTCGATTGGAGACATCGATACATTGTTAGAGAGAGATTCACTGCAGTGTATAATACACATTCCAGAGACAATAACTACAACCAAACAAATAAACAAAGAAAAAGGGATACTTAAAACAAAACGTGCAGACTCAACATATTTTCATTGCTGTTTTTGCTACTGATAAAACTTCGCCATTTTCCATTAGAATGGAGTGGCTGTTAATTGTGACCGTGTGCGACAAAGCAGGCTACAGACCGGTGGTTAAGTCTTTTGTGTGCAGCAATTTCACGGCGGCAGGTGCGCTGTGCGGAGTAGCGCGCATCCTAGAGTGGCATCCTTGGACCCGCACTGCCTCTCCTACCCGCATTGCCTCTCCTACCCGCATTGCCTCTCCTACCTGCATTGCCTCTCCTACCCGCATTGCCTCTCCTACCCGCATTGCCTCTCCTACCCGCATTGCCTCTCCTACCCGCATTGCCTCTCCTACCCGCATTGCCTCTCCTACCCGCATTGCCTCTCCTACCCGCATTGCCTCTCCTACCCGCACTGCCTCTCCTACCCGCATTGCCTCTCCTACCCGCATTGCCTCTCCTACCCGCATTGCCTCTCCTACCCGCATTGCCTCTCCTACCCGCATTGCCTCTCCTACAGCATTGCTTCTCCTACCCGCATTGCCTCTCCTACCCGCATTGCCTCTCCTACCCGCATTGCCTCTCCTACCCGCATTGCCTCTCCTACCCGCATTGCCTCTCCTACCCGCATTGCCTCTCCTACCCGCATTGCCTCTCCTACCCGCATTGCCTCTCCTACCCGCACTGCCTCTCCTACCCGCATTGCCTCTCCTACCCGCATTGCCTCTCCTACCCGCATTGCCTCTCCTACCCGCATTGCCTCTCCTACCCGCATTGCCTCTCCTACCCGCATTGCCTCTCCTACCCGCATTGCCTCTCCTACCCGCATTGCATCTCCTACCCGCATTGCATCTCCTACCCAGGAGTAAAACCAGTTACGGTAGGGTGCTACTCAGCGGCAATTGGGGATGAGTCACAATCTTGATTCGACTGTTTGTGTTGCACGCAGAGCTTGATTTGCACGTATCTCACGCTGCACAGTTTTCATGAGCCTGTGGCAGTTTAGGTGCACAAGAACCTTAGAAGTGTGAGCGTTCACTTTTCATTAGAGGGTCGGTTGTCCTCGGTGTTGGCGTCGCGGTCTGGGGCGGTCATTCATTGTGGAAGCGTCACGAAAGTACACTAATGTCTGACAAATTGCTGGGTTGCTATTCAAATGCAGCTGAATACCTGGGTGGCAAGTTGTACACTGCTAAACTTCTGAGTGGCAATTTTTACGCCGTTAAATTGCTGGGCCTGTATGCCGTCGGTCCGTTTAGTGGACTAATCGCGTTTATCCTCAGGGGCGGATCAGTTCATTTTTTTTTGGGGGGTGGGTTTCCAAACTTTTTTAAGACCGGGAAGGAAGGGGGATTTTAAGGCGCCTATATACGTACCCGTTTGCAAGCCGATTTTGCTCTCGATCCGGCACCGGATCGGCAGCAAAAATACGCTTGACATCCACACGCAACGATTACACGGAGACCGCGCAATCGAGCGATTTTCACTTACGTGAAGCGAGGTCAGAATTTAGAGTTACGGCCCTTTTCAGAGCCATGGCAACGACGCTTCAAAGTGTAGTCTATGCGTGAGACCTGCCTGTCGGATTTTAAAATATAGGAGCTTTCCCGACCTACTGATGCATTCAACATACAGCTTTGATAAATTAATGCTGTTCATGGCTTACATTTTCTTTGGATGGGGTTTCTAGTATCCCGAAATACAGCGTTTTCTGTGCAAACATGCACGCAACGAAGCGGTGGTGCAGATTCTTTGCCGCGTACGTAGATCTGCGTTGACCTGCATTCGATTTGTAAAAAGTTGAAGCTTTCCCGACCTACTGATGCATTCAACATACAGCCTTGATAAATTAATGCTGTTCATGGCTTAGTTCGGTCCCGGAAAATCCTGTTTCTTCGCAGAAAACGCCGTTGTCGTGCTCGGAGAAAAAAAATGGCCGCCATAATATTATTTACACGCGTTTAGGCTCTATCGGACCTCGGAGGTGCGATAACTTTATACGCGAAAATTCGAATAGGTTAGCCTATCCTATACGAATTTTCGCGTATAAAGTTATCGCACCTCCGAGGTCCGATAGAGCCTAAACGCGTGTAAATAATATTATGGCGGCCATTTTTTTCTCCGAGCACGACAACGGCGTTTTCTGCGAAGAAACAGGATTTTCCGGGACCGAAC
Organism: Theodoxus fluviatilis; assembly: GCA_034096865.1. Taxonomy (NCBI): domain Eukaryota; kingdom Metazoa; phylum Mollusca; class Gastropoda; order Cycloneritida; family Neritidae; genus Theodoxus; species Theodoxus fluviatilis. The sequence continues at coordinate 18,281 of JAWQFJ010011210.1, forward strand.
TAAGCCATGAACAGCATTAATTTATCAAGGCTGTATGTTGAATGCATCAGTAGGTCGGGAAAGCTTCAACTTTTTACAAATCGAATGCAGGTCAACGCAGATCTACGTACGCGGCAAAGAATCTGCACCACCGCTTCGTTGCGTGCATGTTTGCACAGAAAACGCTGTATTTCGGGATACTAGAAACCCCATCCAAAGAAAATGTAAGCCATGAACAGCATTAATTTATCAAAGCTGTATGTTGAATGCATCAGTAGGTCGGGAAAGCTCCTATATTTTAAAATCCGACAGGCAGGTCTCACGCATAGACTACACTTTGAAGCGTCGTTGCCATGGCTCTGAAAAGGGCCGTAACTCTAAATTCTGACCTCGCTTCACGTAAGTGAAAATCGCTCGATTGCGCGGTGTCCGTGTAATCGTTGCGTGTGGATGTCAAGCGTATTTTTGCTGCCGATCCGGTGCCGGATCGAGAGCAAAATCGGCTTGCAAACGGGTACGTATATAGGCGCCTTAAAATCCCCCTTCCTTCCCGGTCTTAAAAAAGTTTGGAAACCCACCCCCCCAAACAAATGAACTGATCCGCCCCTGAGGATAAACGCGATTAGTCCACTAAACGGACCGACGTGCATACTGGCCCTGGTTGGCCATTGTTACGCTGTTGAATTGCTGAATGGCGATTGTTACGCTGTTGAATTGCTGGATGGCGATTGTTATACCGTGAAATTTCTGGTTGGCAATTGTTATACTATTAAATTGCTGGCTGGCAACTGTGAAACCTTTTAAACTGCTCGTTGGAAATTGTTGCACTTTTAAACTGCTGGTTGGCAATTTCATCTTTGTGGAAATACATATGTGGAACCTTTTAAATTATTGGGTACTTAATGATCCCTAGACCTCAGAATCACAACTGGCGAGTCTGTCCACTTTCTGTTTTTTTTTAAGGAATGTTTAAGTTGAGAAATGTGTCCATTCTTGTGATTGGGTGTATTCCCCCCACCCCCAACCCCCCACCCCACCCCCACCCGACTCTTATACTTGAATCTTTTCGTTCTGGCGACGTTAGAGTGTCTTAGGTAGATGCCATATCTTTGCTTTTTGCGGACCTGCTGAACTGCCATAATCACCTTTGATGTTTTCAATCGTTGTTGTTCGGACGTACGACGGCTCGGCTGGATTTTGTATGCTTTTGTTTCATGTCAATAAAATCACTGAGTTTGACGCACAGCCCATGCCTGATTTCGAAGCAACATCTCTTTCTAAAGATTCCAGCCTGCTTTCCTTTGCGTGGACCCACAAAGGGAAGATGAGAGTATACCTGTAAGTGACCTGCCTGCATGAGCGCAATCCTAAAGCCGGTTTTTAACTGGTGTTTGCCAAGTCTTGGCAAATATTTGCCAAGACTTGGAATATTGGCTCGACAGGTAATGCCAAAAGCAGTTGGTGCGAGATATTTGTGAGTTCCCCTCAGAGCCCAATGGCGGAAAAACTATGTCGCTTCGTTTACATTTATAGCCATTGCACACTTACGGTATGGGCGTGATGTCGATTGAAGTCATATTGCAAATGACTCGGCGCAATAGTTTCCGAATGTTTGCCGAATGTTTGCCAATAAGTAATTTGCCATCACTTGGTGAATATTATTGAAGATGCATTTTTCAATTAAAAACAGGCTTAACTGGTGCAATGCGACTTAGTGCTACACGCAGAAATAAATTAAGTG
>JAWQFJ010011210.1:30000-32275 GCA_034096865.1 Theodoxus fluviatilis
TCGCCAGCCATCAAATCAAGTACCTGCTCAATTCACCAAAAGATATAAAATCATGATTGGCTGCATCTTATTGATTCAAAACTAACTGAACAATCTCTTCTGACAATTTCCGTCAAACTCTCTTCACATTGCGTTTTCCCGTCTTCAACAACAACAGGAGGGGGTCATCTCAAACTCCAAGGCGAACGAGGGTTCACCATGAATTCAACACTGAACCGTCACATCATGTTTCCACATGTTGACACCGGCCTATTCTCGCAAGAACTTGCAAGGTTCCTAGCGTAGGCAACGCGCGCTAGACACTAGCATCCTCTCCACCTCCTGGGGAGGATTCTAACCCATGCAGGCTCGCGGCCGTGCACAAGTGTTAGTCACACTACAGCGTGTCATCACTGCCCTCACATGTACCCGGTTTTACTCCTGGGTGGGGAAAGGCAATCCCAGAGAGAGAAAAAAGCCCAAAGATGCAATTCAAGGTTCTGGTCAGCATCGAACGCAGCCCCCTCTGGGCGCAAGCGACAGCGAGTGAGGTCTAGAACTCCTGGACTAGAGGTGTAAGCCGGTGTGTTGGATTTTGATTTCAAAAAGATTTACAGACACACAGACGTAAGTCCAACTTGTTTATTTGATACACAAACTTTCGGAGCCTGTGAGCTCCTTCGTCACGTGACACGTGAGATAAACATGGGTTGGAATATACAGCCGTATGGGGTGAGAACATCTCTAGAGGGAAAACAGGTCATTAGGGGGTGAGGGCATCTCCTAACCATGGCGGTATGGGCTTTCGTTTTCCCTCCAGTGACACCCATACCCCCATAATTATGAGATGCCCTCAACCCCTAATTGCGTGTGTTCCCTCTGGAGATGTTCTTACCCCTTACGGCTATATATTCCAACCCGTGTTTCTCTCACTTGTCACCTGACGAAGGAGCTCACAGGCTCCGAAAGTTTGTGAATCGAATAAACAAGTTGGACGTACGTCAGTGTGTCTGTAATTCCTCCTGGACTAGAAAACTCATTTCGCTCTCGGAGGTCTCTTCTGGGTCTGTTTTGAACTAGGCGCACAATACGAGTGACACAATACGAGTGACACAATACGAGTGACACAATACGAGTTACACAATACGAGTGACACATATAATACGAGTGACACAATACGAGTTACACAATACGAGTGACACATATAATACGAGTGACACAATACGAGTGACATAATACGAGTGACACAATACGAGTGTCACAATACGAGTGACACAATACGAGTGACACATATAATACGAGTGACACAATACGAGTTACACAATACGAGTGACACAATACGAGTTACACAATACGAGTGACACATATAATACGAGTGACACAATACGAGTGACCCAATACGAGTGACACAATACGAGTGACACAATACGAGTGACACATATAATACGAGTGACACAATACGAGTGACATAATACGAGTGACACAATACGAGTGACACAATACGAGTGACACAATACGAGTTACACAATACGAGTGACACAATACGAGTTACACAATACGAGTGACACATATAATACGAGTGACACAATACGAGTGACACAATACGAGTGACACAATACGAGTTACACAATACGAGTGACACATATAATACGAGTGACACAATACGAGTGACATAATACGAGTGTCACAATACGAGTGTCACAATACGAGTGACACAATACGAGTGACACATATAATACGAGTGACACAATACGAGTGACCCAATACGAGTGACACAATACGAGTGTCACAATACGAGTGACACAATACGAGTGACACATAATACGAGTGACACAATACGAGTGACATAATACGAGTGACACAATACGAGTGTTAATCATTTCAATACAGGATAAAAGGTGAATTTATTATTTGTTTTTGAATTCTGACATTCGCACACACACACGGTGTTAAACTTGAGCTTTGTCTCATTGCCTCCATTCAGCTGATCAAATATTAAAAGTTCCACTTACCTAGCGAACGGTCAACAAAGCAGACGATACCAGAGAAGGCCTTCATTTTGCTGACATAGAGAAAGGAAGAGTTGACATACGGTATTAAACTTGAGCTTTGTCATATTGCTTCTCTTTATCTGATCAAATTAAAAAGGTTCTGTTTACTTAGGGAGTGGTCAATCTTGCTGTTGCACGAGAGCGACGGCGCAGAGCCGTCTCTCCCCCTACTCCATTCCAGTTCACTAGAGCCTCCACCTACCGGCGAAAGTGTCTCTAGCCCGAGTTGACATCACACATTCAAG
>JAWQFJ010011211.1:0-12500 GCA_034096865.1 Theodoxus fluviatilis
TTTGCTCTCTCTCTCTCTCTCTCTCTCTCTCTCTCTCTCTCTCTCTCTCTCTCTCTCTCTCTCTCTCTCTCTCTCTCTCCCTCTCTCATTATATTAGGCTTTAAGGGGGAGGGGGGGGAGCGTGTATTTGCTCTGATTTCGTCGCTGAACGCCGGGACACATGCTTTCACTCAGGACTTTGTGTTCGGTGGAATATGATGTTCTGTGCCAGAGAAAGACTGACGATGTAATATGATGGCACTGAACGGAACTGGGTGCCTTTTGCTGCTTTGATCCGTTGTCGAGATCAATAGACACGTAGGCCTATGACAGAAAACTACCGTTCTCTAAGGACGCTTTTCTTTCCTGTTTGGATTTAAACTTCTGAACCGGCTTCAACCGCTCTTTGATATGTCTAAAGCAAAAGCAACATTTACTCCTGGGAGATTCTTTGATGTGTGATCAGCGGGGCCGTTAACCTACCGATCGTTCAGGCTACTTATTCTTAAAGCGAGATAAAACAACGATGAAGCAAGGATAATGATGGGCCATTACTGCGCATCGTCTTGCTTCCTACGATACTGCATGGTGCGGTCACGGAGGGAGTGGGTTTTATACCACAGGGAATAGGTCTTCTGCCATCAGCCCCCATCAAAGTTTCTTTCAGCTGGAGGCCTCCACTTCTCTTCGTCAACTTGGTCATAGGATGCACCCTCATAAAATCTCACACCGCGCAGCGTTCTGATTTCCTTTGTTGCCGGCAATTCGGATAGGGTTAAATGTATCATACAGCCAGGGCCGCTGGATGTTTTCTAGCACCCATTTCCCACTCCACCCCACCCCACCTCCACCTCCTCCTACCTCCCCCTTTTCATCGTTGAAACCCCATGGCTGTTGGCCCTTCGGGGCCTGCTACGATAACCCCAAAACTGTGCCAGGGGACATCGAGACTGAGTCAGATCATCCAGATCCATATTCTAAAATTCCTGGCTGCAAAGCTTCCAGGGATTGGCCACACAAGTGGACTCGTCCAAAGAAGGGGGGGGGGGGACCACAGAACCTGATTGGCTAGCGGTCTTGATTGGTTAAATCCGGAGTGAATTCACAGTGATTCACACACAAAATAACAAAAACATTGAAGGAAAAAAACACACTTAAAAACACAGCCGATCATGCTTGACTCTTTTTCACACACCTCTCTTCAGACGAATCCACTAGTGTGGCCCGAAGCTTTTCCAGTTTTTTTAATCGATTGTATTACAAAAACAGACGAATAAAATGATGTCAGCGCAAATTTTCGAACAAACAATCTTCGTCAGGAGCAACACACACAAGTGGCGAAAAAGAATGCGTGATGAAAGTGGAAATTTCAAACCACCATGACATTTTGAACTCAACCCAAGAGCAACAACAAAGTGGTTGTCAAATACGTAACCAGGCCAAAAAGCGCATCAAGGATCGTCGCAAACATCTATCATGTGAGTAAAAGTTTTCCCCACAGATTTAAATTTGGATTGTGCTACTATAACTGAATACAGGGTTCAATGCTTATGATCATAGGAGAGGCGCGTGGGTCTGAGTTTGACATGCGACAGGGATGTCTCACACGTGTGCAATCACTGTATTTCACCGGGCAGATGACTATCACAAGCATTGTGACACAGTCGTGTGGGGCTGGGTCTCAACAACTACATGCAGGGCTCAGGGTGGGTGGAGTACACTCGGGCAGGCAGACAAGCAGGGACCCGAGAGGAGAAACCCAAGAGCATAGGCTGACATTTGGGAAGATGCAACGGCATGGATCGTCAGACGCACCAAGACAGAAAGTAGAAGGTGGCAACGTAGGAGCGGTTTGGGAAATCAATAACACGTGTAGAATTAGAACGACAGACACCAATGGAAGAAAACAATTGCCTACTCAGAACGTGGGGGAAAATTGAAGGAATACGACGGATCAATATTAAGAGAGTTACGACATGAAAAAGCATCATCACTCTTACCTTCCCTTGTGTATTAAGCTCCCCACATATCTGTAGAGTCAGTATTGCATAGACAAATGATACTTCATTCCTATTTGCCTGGGTATAGTCAGCGTCTCTCTGTGCAAATAGCGTAGAGTTCCAATGCAAAATGTTCCTCGTCTAATTTTTGCGCTGCGAAAAATTTACTCCTCGCGTGATTTCTCATGTGCAACTCATTAAGAACAGTTTACTCAATAAGCAACTGTAATCAAATATAAAAGGTTGCAGACTTTAATTATAATGAATTGCCGCTGCAGGGACTATAAAATTCCCAATTAGATTGCTGCGAACGAAGAGAGAACGAGACCAACAGCAGCAGGCATACCCGAAATGTCAGTGACTTTGCTATTCTCCCATTACGTACTTCAAGGGAAGGAGACTTCATCAAGGACTACACCAACAGAGACCAGTCTCCCTCCTAATCACACTCATTTCGGGGCGTTTTTGTTGTTTTTTTTATTCTTGTTATCAACTCCTGGAGCACTTCAATTTCGGCATTACGCCTGATTGGAGACCAAGAGGATATTCTCGGCGGCCTGGGCGACGCCCGCTATTGACAGCGGCATAATCACTCGGGGGTCGAGTCCTGAAGCCGATCGATCGCCAAATGGAGCGGACAAAACGCCATCGAAAAGTGTCCGTGTCGACCAAAGGGAGTGGGAGATATTGTGGCCCACTTTTTAACGGGCTCCAGGGAGCACTTTAGGCAGTCTTACCCTGTATCCATGGGCACGTCCACCTCCCACCCGCCAACCCTCTTCTGTCTACGCCTCCACCCTGTCTCTATCCCCACCCCCATCACCCCTCCTCAATCCCCATCATTACCCCTCCTCTATTCCCATCCACCTCCTTTCCCCAACCCCACCATTCTTCTGTCCGCACTCCCAACGCTCTTCTATTCCTATCCACACCCCTGATCTGTCCTCAACCCAATCCCTCCTATATCCTCACCCCCATCGTTCTATCCTCAGCCCCAGCCCTCCCCTATATCCCCACCCCTCCCTTTTTCCTACTCCCACCCCTCTATTATCACATTTACCGCTCCTCTTTTCCATCCCCCATCCCTTCTCTATCCCCACCTCCACTCTTCCTCTATCCTCACCTTTACCCCTCATCTAAATCCCCATCTACCCCTCTTGTATCTCCACCCTCATCCTTATTCTTTCCCCACCCTCACCCCTCCTTTATTTCACTCATCCACCCACGCCTCGCAGCGTTGTACTCGCTATACCTTACCCCTCCTCCTCGTCCCCAACCTCCCACCCCTCCGCCCCCTTTATCAACCATAATCAACCTCTTTCTCAAACATTCTCTTAAACATTCTGTCGTGTTGTCAACAGCAGTTTGTAATCAATCTTCTCCTATTCCCACTGCACCCCTCCGTCCCTTCCTCTACTCATTCCTTCCATTAGAGCTCTCTCAGTACGTGTACTCCGTGCTCCACCTCTGTTTCCCTCCACAGTTCCCCCCCCCCATCTTGCCTCAGCAACCACCCCTCCCATCTACCTCTCTCCGCCCTCAACTGCCTTCCCTCTTTACTCAAGCTGTCCTGTAATCATTCACTCAATACATGTACTTGGACTCCTTACTTCACTCCCTTACAGGCTACACCCACCGCGTCTCCCTACGTCATTTCGTAAGGGGCGAATAATGAAGGACTTCAGGACCTGACTTGCTATTATTCTGACCAACTCATGTTTCGCGATTGATGGCTTTAAATAGTCCTAGAGGCTGATAGGCCGTGAAACTCCATCCATCCATCCTTCTTCAGTGCTTCTAGATTATTTATTTATTTATTTATTTATTTATTTATTTATTTATTTGTTTGTTTGTTTGTTTGTTTGTTTGTTTGTTTGTTTGTTTGTTTGTTTGTTTGTTTGTTTGTTTGTTTGTTTGTTCGTTCGTTCGTTCGTTCGTTCGTTCGTTCGTTCGTTCGTTCGTTCGTTCGTTCGTTCGTTCGTTCGTTCGTTCGTTCGTTCGTTCGTTCGTTCGTTCGTTCGTTCGTTCGTTCGTTCGTTCGTTCGTTCGTTCGTTCGTTCGTTCGTTCGTTCGTTCGTTCGTTCGTTCGTTCGTTCGTTCGTTCGTTCGTCGTTCGTTCGTTCTTTCGTTCGTTCGTTCGTTCGTTCGTTCGTTCGTTCGTTCGTTCGTTCGTTCGTTCGTTCGTCGTTCGTTCGTTCGTTCGTTCGTTCGTTCGTTCGTTCGTTCGTTCGTTCGTTCGTTCGTTCGTTCGTTCGTTCGTTCGTTCGTTCGTTCGTTCGTTCGTTCGTTCGTTCGTTCGTTCGTTCGTTCGTTCGTTCGTTCGTTCGTTCGTTCGTTCGTTCGTTCGTTCGTTCGTTCGTTCGGTCGTTCGTTCGTTCGTTCGTTCGTTCGTTCGTTCGTTCGTTCGTTCGTTCGTTCGTTCGTTCGTTCGTTCGTTCGTTCGTTCGTTCGTTCGTTCGTTCGTTCGTTCGTTCGTTCGTTCGTTCGTCGTTCGTTCGTTCGTTCGTTCGTTTCGTTCGTTCGTTCGTTCGTTCGTCGTTCTTTCGTTCGTTCGTTCGTTCGTTCGTTCGTTCGTTCGTTCGTTCGTTCGTTCGTTCGTTCGTTCGTTCGTTCGTTCGTTCGTTCGTTCGTTCGTTCGTTCGTTCGTTCGTTCGTTCGTCGTTCGTTCGTTCGTTCGTTCGTTCGTTCGTTCGTTCGTTCGTTCGTTCGTTCGTTCGTTCGTTCGTTCGTTCGTTCGTTCGTTCTTTCGTTCGTTCGTTCGTTCGTTCGTTCGTTCGTTCGTTCGTTCGTTCGTTCGTTCGTTCGTTCGTTCGTTCGTTCGTTCGTTCGTTCGTTCGTTCGTTCGTTCGTTCGTTCGTTCGTTCGTTCGTGCGTTCGTTCGTTCGTTCGTTCGTTCGTTCGTTCGTTCGTTCGTTCGTTCGTTCGTTCGTCGTTCGTTCGTTCGTTCGTTCGTTCGTTCGTTCGTTCGTCTTTCGTCCGTTCGTCTTTCGTCCGTTCGTTCGTTCGTTCGTCGTTCGTTCGTTCGTTCGTTCGTTCGTTCGTTCGTTCGTTCGTTCGTTCGTTCGTTCGTTCGTTCGTTCGTTCGTTCGTTCGTTCGTTCGTTCGTTAGTTCGTTCGTTCGTTCGTTCGTTCGTTCGTTCGTTCGTTCGTTCGTTCGTTCGTTCGTTCGTTCGTTCGTTCGTTCGTTCGTTCGTTCGTTCCTTTGTTCGTTCGTTCGTTCGTTCGTTCGTTTGTTCGTTCGTTCGTTTGTTCGTTCGTTCTCTCGTTCGTTCGTTCGTTCGTTCGTTCGTTCGTTCGTTCGTTCGTTCGTTCGTTCGTTCGTTCGTTCGTTCGTTCGTTCGTTCGTTCGTTCGTTCGTTCGTTCGTTCGTTCGTTCGTTCGTTCGTTCGTTCGTTCGTTCGTTCGTTCGTTCGTTCGTTCGTTCGTTTATTTATTTATTTATTTATTTATTTATTTATTTATTTATTGAATACAATAATACGTGTTTAAAGTTATGTTGGCAACAGAAACATATGCACAATCACATAAAGAAAGAAAGAAAAGGAAACAATGAAAGGAGGTGAATGGAAGGAATGTGGTGTTGTGGATGTTGTAGATAATTTATGTTAGCGAGGGGAGTGCGGATAGCAGAGATTTTAACTGATGCAAAGATCCTTTAACTTTGACCTGGACATTCGAAAAATTGTACTTAAACGAAATTTTCCAATTTTTCTACATATTTACTTGGGATCTGGATAATCTTTGAGCAGCAACGTTCGATTTTAATGATTACATGTAGTTGCATGTGATGGACACAATCGTTTATTCGTGTTAAGTTCTCTCTTTGTCTGCAATTATATAAATATGTTAACTGCAAGAGTTGGCAAATGGCTTATTGATTTACCTTCTTAATGAGCTCCACGTATTAATTCTTGCGGATATAGTAGTTAACTCCATCCATTCATTCCAACAGTCCAAAAAGCCTCTCATTCAGACCCCACTTCACTACGCCGTACATCCCCTACCCACCCCTGTTCCTGTTCATCTTCACACCTTCCTCAAAGCGTCTTGTTCAACACAGTCGCTCATAAAATTCTCAATATTCCCAATTCCCTTTCCTTCTGTCCCTGCTACTACACCCCCATCGTTACCCTCCATTCACTCGCAGCGCGGGGGCTCATAATATCTATATTTCGCCCTTTCCCACCCACCTGTACCCTGACCTCAACACAACACCCCACCCTCCCACCCTCCTCCCACTCTCCCCCTGTCCTTAACCGAATATACTGCACCTCTTCCACAAAAAAGCATTTTGCACTACCAATCACTCTTGAAGTCCCTAGCGCTTTATAATTTATCTAATTTTATCCACCCCATCCCTTCATTTTTGTATCAGTTCTTTATAGAAGATGTTTCCAACCCCTTCCCAGTCAATTTCCTCTCCTCACCCCGCCCTCTCTCTCCCTGTTTTACAATAAGCTTTACCCCTTCTTCGAAATATCTCCTTCTGCCCATTCACCCCTGACGTTTCCAACATTCCGTACTGCTACCTCATTAAATTTTGTCCTCACCCCAGCACATCCCGTTTCACCCCGTTCCTTGTATCGAAGTGCCTGTACTGCATCACCTCTTTCCTCAACCTGCCTTTCCTTCTATAACTCCACAACTCAATCCACACCCGTTCCCTGACCCGTCACACACACACACACTCACACACACACACACACACACACACACACACACACACACACACACACACACAGATGCAAGCAGGCATGTTGGCTGGCTGGCAGGCAGGCAGGCAAACAGGCAGGCAAGTAGTCAGACAGTCAGGCAGGCAAAAAGGCAGGCAAGCAGACAGACACACATATACAAGCAGAGAGAGAGAGAGAGAGAGAGAGAGAGAGAGAGAGAGAGAGAGAGAGAGAGAGGAGGGGGGGAGGGGGAGAGAGAGAAACGCATATCCTCTCCTGCCCACTTTTCAATCTTCCTTATGCTTTCCTAAACATTTTCACTTCTACCCATTTCCTCCTAAAATCTCTAACACTGCATTTCCATCTCTTTCTATCCTTCCTCCCCCCCACCTCCCACCCCCACCCACTCACCATGAGAGGGGCTCACAATATTTGAGCTCCTTCCTTCCTGAATGTCTATTTTCATCTCTATCTCCCCACCCCTACCCACACATCCACCTCTTTTTAAAAGCCACCTTTGTCCCTTCTGCAGCCCATCACCTCAACTTATCCCCTCCAGGAACCCGCACCCCTTCTCAACTTCGTATTTATTTTCAAACAAAACATCTTTTCAAGCATTACCCTTCCACCAATCCATCCCTCTCTGCGGAAAAATCTGTGCTTTGGCCCTTATGTAGCAAGGAAACAATAACAAATAGAAACAGCATGGAGGCGACCATTTTTGGTGACGGAAATTGCTCTGCACTTTGAGCCATGTAATGTTGTTTGGCGTGGGAGCCATTTCAGAGAAACAAGTGTTGAGAGGGTGTCATAACCAAACAGGTCATACTTCGGATTTTGATTTTTGAGAGTTATTGGTGTCATTTCAAAGCTGGGATGTTATGCTTTCCAATGGTACCGAGATTGTGTTTATATCTTTTAAATTTCTTTAAGTTACAACTATTTGAATAAACACCGCAAGGAAACGCAGAGTTGGAGAAAATTGCTACACGAGCGTAAGTAGGGCACATCTGATTGGTCCAACTTCAAATTCTGCTGACGTCACGGATTAGTTTTCGATTCTTAGACAGACGATGTTACATGAAAATTTCCACTGCAGGAAGAGAGTAGAGAAAACAAGCTTTGCAGAGATGTATGATACGCCGGTACGAGAAGAAGTCATCGCGCCGAGGAAAAAGCCTTACCCTGCGTTCCGTTGCACTCTGCTTCATCTCTGCTACGATGTAGCAGCCTCCGGAGTTTTGATTGGTTGATTTTATTTAATGACTTTAAAAGCACATTATCATTAAACGTATAGGGCTTTGGAGGCCCTCTTTGAACATATGAATCCCCTAAATTATTTCACACTGAAATATATCCCTCTTGATCGAAGAAACGACTTAATAAAACCATTAGGGTCGAAAATCATTCATACACAATCTTTGCTGACGTTTCACCCAGTGGCAGAGGTCAACTTCCTGTCAAGGTCGCGCAGCAGCTGGAACATCTCAGAAGGCGCTCTAACCAGAGACACTCTAATGATCGAGAAGTCATGCAGAGACCTCTGACAGTTTGATGTGAAATAAACATTTTGTTTCTTTCACTCTGGCTGAATTGTCCTTGCCGGTTTTGCACAGCAGTTTTCCATGGTTCCAGGAACTGCATAAAATCAGCAAAGAACGTGAAACGCTCATCATCCACACTTCGATATGGTGCTAGATCTGGTTTCTTTTTCTTCTCAGCTTCAACAGGTGAGCGTGTGTTCATGCAATCAAAGACTGTGTCCATCAGAAGGATGAATTTGGCTGTCTCCTGACAGTCGGGACCCCAAATTCCATCATGATAGTTCCCAAACTGAAGCTGAGAACCTGAGCAGCCAGTCTGACATTCATATTTGAATGGGAATTCAGAGACACATGATCTGATGTACATTTTGTGCGATGTAGTTCTTGGGCAGTATCTCTATTGTACACATCAACTACATGTTTCCACAGGAGGTGCTGCCCATTCAGCCACAAGTACCGGGTGCACTTTCCAGAGCCTGAGTTGAACAGGTTGTTCCGAACTGTCTCCAAGAGATGAGGAGCATCAGCCAAAAAAATATATCCCTCTCTTGAGCAAATTTATTTCTCGTTTTATATGTGACATCCCTTCCCTTCCCATGTATTTCATGGAATCTCTGATTGGCAATAGCTTTGTCACTAGATGAGGCAATCAATTTCAGGTGACATTGTTTCTCTAAGAGAGCAACGGCCTTCCAAAACAGAGTATACAGGATGTCTGCAGTGACAGTATTGGTGTCAAAGAACCCCAAAGATGCTCGAAGATTGGTGCTGACACCAACAACATAGAAGACAAGAGCATTAGTACCCAGTGGGTTTTGTCCTGGGCCACCATTGATAAATCCAACCATCTCACCAGATCTTCTGTCAACCTTTGGTGTTATTTGTAGTCTTTGGTAGCCTTTGCAAGATCTTCACATACAATGCTGCTGAATACAGCTTTGGGATGACAGACGTTGGTGTGCTCCCTCAATGTAGAGTCTCCAGGGAGATGAAGTACACCTGTACGCCTCAGCGTATCATAGGCAGCAGCACTTCTGCCATGCAGGAGAATGGCAAGCCTTATCATCTGAGGATGCCAACGCATTCCTTTTGGCGAGGTTTTGAAAGCCTTGATCTGCTCTTCCCAAAACAGTTTAGTCAGGGGATTTACAATGTCATTTTCCTCCACTGTCTGAACCAGGGAAGCATGAAGAGATGGACTGATCTGTACAGAGTCTTTGTTCATACTTCTTTTTAAGTCATTCAATTGTTTCTGAAGTTGAATTTCTTTTTTTTCTGGCTTGTTTAAATGCAGCTTTCATTTTCATTCCAGCCACTTTATGCAATGGGTGATTCATGTTTATGGGCGTTGCCTCACTTTGTTTTCTTCTGATCAGTTTTCTTTTCAGAATTTGTTGTGCATATTTGCAAGAATTGCAAAGCTCTCCAGTTTTTGTCAGGAGGTGACAGCCTGTTGATCTTACAGTAGACTGACACATGATGTTGCAGTCTGTTGAGCCATACAGTACATGTCTGAAGCATAGCTGCCCTGGTTTTCCAGAGGGTACGTCTGCAAATGTCTGTAAGTTTGTATCAACTATTCCAGGACACAAGTGCGTTTTTCCTAGATCAGTCAAATAACTTCTGAGCCCGCCAATCAATCTCAATATTTCCTGTGAGGTGGTGAGCTGATAGACCCAAAACTAAGACTGGTTTGCAAATTTGACCAAACACAGACTTTGATCCTCAGCATACAATTACCCTCAGGATATGCAACTGCATCTTCATCCTCAGAACTTGAGACGAGACACCAAGGTGTGAGAAGACTGGAACAGTCTTTGCGAACACCATCCAGATTAAAGTACTTCACTCGCCATGGCACCTTAGGGGTTCACGTGGAACTTGTAGAAGAGAAAGACAAGATATTTGTAACTTCAATAGTATGGCGGATTTTTCTCATGCAGTTAAATTATTACTCATTGGTATATCTAGATTATCTTGCATATGTAGTGTTGCAGAATAAAAAGTACACCTACACACAAAGTCTAATTAAGATTCCAAAATAGAATTACAAATGTATTTTACATAATTTTAGAAATCTAAACCCATTTGGTAACCACTTTAAATTATATAATTGTTAATGAAGTATTAATTTAAAGTTATCCAGTTGAATGCTTATCTTCACGTCACTTACTGGTGCTGCTCTGGTAGTCTTAGGAATCACGATGGATTTCTCAGGCATACACTCTGTGGGCAGGCTGCCATGAACAAGGGTACGTCCGCCGTTTTTTCTTGTAGAAGATAAATGAATTACAAGCGCACAATATGACTGCATTAATTACATTCCTGAATATCTTTCAGTTTCTGTAATAATAATAAAATGTTCATGTCTTTTGGAATGTGACATGTATGCATGTCTGTGCATTCATCCTTCACAGGCTACCCTTCTGAGTCTGCTTTGAACATTAGACTCCCATTCTATGCTGCAGGACAACATAAAATCGATTTCAGTTTTTTGTTTACCAATCTAGGAAGTGCAACAATAGTACTGAAAAGTAAGAATGACGGATTCTTTCTCTGTCTCTCTGTCTCTCTGTCTGTGTCTCTGTGTATGTGTGTCTGTGTGTCTGTGTGTCTGCCTCCGTCTCTGTCTCTGTCTCTCTGTCTCTCTGTCTCTCTGTATCTGTGTCTCTGTCTCTATCTCTGTCTCTGTCTCTGCCTCTGTCTCTGTCTCTCTCTATGTGTCTGTGTCTGTGTCTCTCTCTCTCTCCATCTATCTCTGTGTCTCTCTCTCTCTCTGTCTGTCTCTCTTTCTGTGTCTCTCTCTGTCTCTCTCTGTCTCTCTATGTCTCTCTCTGTCTCTCTCTGTCTCTCTATGTCTCTCTCTCTATCTCTTTATCTGTCTCTCTCTCTGTCTCTGTCTCTGTCTGTCTCTCTGTCTTTCTGTCTCTGTCTCTGTCTCTGTTTCTTTCTCTCTCTCTCTCTCTCTCTTTCATTCTCTCTCCTCCCCCCGTCTCTATCTCTCCCTCACCTCTCTCTGTCTCTCTCTATCTCTATCTCTCTCTGTTTCTCTCTGTCTGTCTCTCTCTTTCTTTCTCTGTCTGTCTCTCTCTGTGTCTGTCTCTCTCTGTTTGTCTCTCTCTCTGTTTCTCTCTCTCTTTCTTTCTCTCTCTCTGTGTTTCTCTCTCTCTGTTTCTCTCTCTCTGTCTCTCTCTCTCTCTCTCTCTCTCTCTCTCTCTCTCTCTCTCTCTCTCTCTCTCTCCCTCATTTTCTCTCTCCGTTACGTCAATTGATGCACACTTTGTGTTTGAAATGCTTAATGCAAAATAGGATTAGTTGCCTATTTATTGCCCTTGTGAAATAAATGTATTCTTTCGTTTTCTTTCTCTGTGCGTCTGCGTGACTGTCTGTCCGTCTATGTGCAGTTGCGTCTACCTCTTTGCTGCTCTTTAAAAGCACAGTTTCAATGGATTGAGTTTAACATCAAGTGGCTAGATATTTTTTAAAAATCGTCGTAATTTAGGTTATTCCCGCTAGAGTCACAAACAGAAACCTTCCAGAGAGACATTGCTGACTGGGGAAAAATAACATTGATGAACGGAGGGAAACATACGAGTACGAAAATCAGCCGGGGACGCTCGTCTTAGCGTATCTCAAGCGGGATTTGTCTTTGATGAACGTTTTAAGTGGTTCTACTGGGAAGACATCAAAGAACCTCATTGATCCCCACAGAACGTGATTCCTCGACGCATTCCACTCAAACTGTCCGTGTTACACAAACCCCTGGGTGGTACCAGTGTTTATTTCGAGGCAACAATTGCATTTACCTTTGACAGAGAGGAAACGGACCCCATGTGCCAGATATTACTGCGAAAAGGGGGCAGACGGTGCATTTCTATTAGAAAGGCATCAGACAGAGTTGATGACCTAAGTCATTTTCTTTCTATCAACGTGGTTGAACCCCCAGCAGTAAAACAGATTAGGTGGGTTTGCTGAAGGAGTCTCACGAAAGCAAAACTCTTTCCCTGGAAATTAGAAACAGGTGTTTCGAAACTCAACACGAAAACGAAACCCTTGTAAATGTTCCCAAGCAGCATGTAAAAAAAGCGGAAAACAGGGTTTGCATTTAGTCTGCCATAAAGATTAACCGAAACGCTAATGTCTTTTAAAAGAAACGACACGGAGTAAATTGCAAAGTAAGCGAAACAATCTGCGTCAGCGATTCTTTGGAAAAAGCAGACACAATTCTGGGCAGGAAGTCTGCACCATAAATAACAGTAATCTGAAACAGCAAATCACATTGAAGCAAGATGAAAAAATACTGC
>JAWQFJ010011211.1:17500-25000 GCA_034096865.1 Theodoxus fluviatilis
AATGGGCCAGGAGTAGGAGAAAAGAGACATTGAACGAGCAGGAGCAGGAGAAAAGTGAAATGGGACAGGAGTAGGAGAAAAGAGAAATAGGACGAGCAGGAGCAGGAGAAAAGTGAAATGGGACAGGAGCAGGAGAAAAGAGAAATAGGACGAGCAGGAGCAGGATAAAAAAAACGAGCCAGGAGTAGGAGAAAAGAGAAATAGGACGAGCAGGAGCAGGAGAAAAGTGAAATGGGACAGGAGCAGGATAAAAAAACGAGCCAGGAGTAGGAGAAAAGAGAAATAGGACGAGCAGGAGCAGGAGAAAAGTGAAATGGGACAGGAGCAGGAGAAAAGAGAAATAGGACGAACAGGAGCAGGATAAAAGAAAAATAGGACGAGCAGGAGAAAAGAGAAATAGGACTAACAGGAACAGAATAAAAGAAATATGGACCAGGAGTAGGAGAAAAGTGAATTGGGACAGGAATAGGAGAAAAGTGAAATAGTACGAGCAGAAGAAAAGAGAAATAGGACAAACAGGAGAAAAGATCAATAGGACGAGCAGGAGCAAGATAAAAGAAATATGGGCCAGGAGTAGGAGAAAAGAGAAATAGGACGAGCAGGAGCAGGAGAAAAGTGAAATGGGCCAGGAGTAGGAGAAAAGAGAAATAGGACGAGCAGGAGAAAATAAAAATGGGCCAGGAGTAGGAGAAAAGAGAAATAGGACGAGCAGGAGCAGGAGAAAAGTGAAATGGGACAGGAGTAAGAGAAAAAAATAGGACGAGCAGGAGAAAAGAGGAATAGGATGAGCAGGAGAAAAGAGAAATGGAACAGGATTAGGAGAAAAGAGAAATTAAACAGGAGCAGGAGAAAAGTGAAATGGGACAGGAGTAGGAGAAAAGAGAGATAGGACGAGCAGGAGAAAAGAGAAATAGGATGATCAGGAGAAAAGAGAAATGGTAACAGGAGCAGGAGAAAAGAGAAATGGGACAGGATTAGTAGAAAAAAGAAATAGGACGAGCAGGAGAAAAGAGAAATAGGATGAGCAGGAGAAAAGAAAAATGGAACAGGAGCAGGAGAAAAGAGAAATAGGACAGGAGAAGGAGAAAAGAGAAATAGGACAGGAGAAGGAGAAAAGAGAAATAGGACAGGAGAAGGAGAAAAGAGAAATGGAACAGGAGAAGGAGAAAAGAGAAATAGGACAGGAGAAGGAGAAAAGAGAAATAGAACGAGCAGGAGAAAAGAGAAATAGGATAATCAGGAGAAAAGAGAAATGGTAACAGGAGCAGGAGAAAAGAGAAATGGGACAGGAGTAGTAGAAAAAAGAAATGGGACAGGAGTAGGAAAAAAAGAAATGGGATGAGCAGGAGAAAAGAGAAATAGGATGATCAGGAGAAAAGAGAAATGGAACAGGAGCAGGAGAAAAGAGAAATGGAACAGGAGTAGTAGAAAAAAGAAATGGGACAGGAGTAGGAAAAAAAGAAATGGGATGAGCAGGAGAAAAGAGAAATAGGATAATCAGGAGAAAAGAGAAATAGGATAATCAGGAGAAAAGAGAAATAGGGTAATCAGGAGAAAAGAGAAATAGGATGAGCAGGAGAAAAGAGAAATAGGATGAGCAGGAGAAAAGAGAAATAGGATGAGCAGGAGAAAAGAGAAATAGGATGAGCAGGAGAAAAGAGAAATAGGATGAGCAGGAGAAAAGAGAAATGGGACAGGAGCAGGACAAAAGAGAAATGGGACAGGAGCAGGAGAAAAGAGGAATGGAACAGGAGCAGGAGAAAAGAGAAATAGGACAGGAGAAGGAGAAAAGAGAAATAGGACAGGAGAAGGAGAAAAGAGAAATAGGACAGGAGAAGGAGAAAAGAGAAAGAGGACGAGCAGGAATAGGAGAAATAGAAATAGGACAGGGCCCGTATTCACAACGGCGATTTATCGGCGATTTATTTTAACTCCGATTTATCTCTAAACTCAGACGATTTCAACTGCCTGTTCCGCTCTCCCTTGGCTGGAAACCAGTATATATAGCAAAGCGCAACCTAGGATCCTCTGACGAGCGTACCTTATCTAACCGATCAAGATAACGCGGGGCTAGGGGATAAATCGAGTGTTAAAAAGATAAATCGCCGTTGTGAGTACGGGCCCAGGGGAAAAAGAAACATGGGACAGGAGTAGGAGAAAACAGAAATAGAACGAGCAGGAGCAGGAGAAAAAGAAATAGAACGAGCAGGAGCAGGAAAAAAGAGAAATAGGACAAGCAGGAACAGGAAAAAAGAAAAATCGGATAGGAGTAGGTGAAAAGAAATAGGACGAGCAGGAGCAGGAAAAAAGAAATAGGACGAGCAGGAGCAGGAGAAAAAGAAATAGGACGAGCAGGAGCAGGAGAAAAAGAAATAGGACGAGCAGGAGCAGGAAAAAAGAGAAATAGGACGAGCAGGAGCAGGAAAAAAGAGAAATAGGACAAGCAGGAACAGGAAAAAAGAAAAATCGGATAGGAGTAGGTGAAAAGAAATAGGACGAGCAGGAGCAGGAAAAAAGAGAAATAGGACGAGCAGGAGCAGGAAAAAAGAGAAATAGGACGAGCAGGAGCAGGAAAAAAGAGAAATAGGACGAGCAGGAGCAGGAGAAAAAGAAATAGGACGAGCAGGAGCAGGAAAAAAGAGAAATAGGACTAGCAGGAGCAGGAGAAAAAGAAATAGGACGAGCAGGAGCAGGAAAAAAGAGAAATAGGACGAGCAGGAGCAGGAGAAAAGAAAAATCGGATAGGAGTAGGTGAAAAGAAATAGGACGAGCAGGAGCAGGGAAAAAAGAGAAATAGGACGAGCAACAGGAGCAGGAGAAAGAGAAATAGGACGAGCAGGAGCAGGAAAAAAGAGAAATAGGACGAGCAGGAGCAGGAAAAAAGAGAAATAGGACGAGCAGGAGCAGGAAAAAAGAGAAATAGGACAAGCAGGAGCAGGAGAAAAGAAAAATCGGATAGGAGTAGGTGAAAAGAAATAGGACGAGCAGGAGCAGGGAAAAAAGAGAAATAGGACGAGCAACAGGAGCAGGAGAAAGAGAAATAGGACGAGCAGGAGCAGGAAAAAAGAGAAATAGGACGAGCAGGAGCAGGAAAAAAGATAAATAGGACAAGCAGGAGCAGGAGAAAAAGAGAAATAGGACGAGCAGGAGCAGGAAAAAAGAGAAATAGGACGAGCAGGAGCAGGAGAAAAAGAAATAGGACGAGCAGGAGCAGGAGAAAAAGAAATAGGACGAGCAGGAGCAGGAAAAAAGAGAAATAGGACGAGCAGGAGCAGGAAAAAAGAGAAATAGGACAAGCAGGAGCAGGAGAAAAAGAGAAATAGGACGAGCAGGAGCAGGAAAAAAGAGAAATAGGACGAGCAGGAGCAGGAGAAAAAGAGAAATAGGACGAGCAGGAGCAGGAAAAAAGAGAAATAGGACGAGCAGGAGCAGGAGAAAAAGAAATAGGACGAGCAGGAGCAGGAGAAAAAGAAATAGGACGAGCAGGAGCAGGAGAAAAAGAAATAGGACGAGCAGGAGCAGGGAAAAAAACAGGACGAGCAGGAGCAGGAGAAAAAGAAATAGGACGAGCAGGAGCAGGAGAAAAGAAAAATCGGATAGGAGTAGGTGAAAAGAAAAAAGGACGAGCAGCAGAGGAGAAAAGAGAAATGGAACAGAAGTAGGAGAAAAACAAATAAGACGAGCAGGAGTAGGAAAAAAAGAAGAAAAAGGACGAGCAGGAGCAGGAAAAAAGAAATAGGATGAACAGGAGTAGGAGAAATGATAAACAGAACGAGCAGGAACACGAGAAAGTGAAATAGGACGAGCAGAAACAAGAGAATTAAAAGTAGGACGAACAGGAGAAACAGAAGTAGGAGCAGAGAAAGATTTGAGAGAGCAAGAATAAGAAACAGAAGAAGCAACTGGGCCGGGAGGAAGGGTGCGTTGGAGGTACAGAGGTGGACAGGGCGAGGGAGTCAATATTTAGCAGCAAGAAGAAAGACAAGGCAACAGATGACAAGTTCTTCAAGAGGATCCAGATACAAACATGTTGCAATACAGTGCGTTGACAAAATAGTGCCACCACTCCTTCCTGGTCCCCTTGTGAATTGGGGCTAAGAATACATAGACCCACCGCGTCTCCCTACGCGAATGACAAGCAAAATCATGACTTAACTCGGTTTTACCCTAACTTGTATAGTTCCAGTGATTTTGTTATCGATGGTCTTAGATAGCCTACAAAGACTGATAGGGTGTAAAACCTCATTCCCCACCCATCCACACACTCACTCACTCGCTCACTCGCTCGCTCGCTTATTCGCTCGCTCACTCATTCACTCACTCATGTATTCACTTATTCATTCATCCATTCAAAACATATACTTCTTCCTAGAATTTGCAGATTTGGGGACAAGACCACTGTCAGGGAGGCATCTGCATGGACTGAGTCTGCACTAGGAGGGGAAAAGCATGTGAATAGAGAACGACGCCAACCCAGTAGTCCAACAAGAGGTGAGGGGCCGGTGTCAGACTGTAATCCAGGACTACAGTAAAAGGGCTACCAATGAAGTCTGGCGTTGCGAAGTTGCAGGGGCAAGTTTTCGGAGAATTAACTCCTTCTTTAGGCGTAGTGAGTGTCAAGAAGGTGTCTGCATTGAGTGAACTTGCACGAGACCAAGAATGGGCTATGACACCAACCCTGTGGTCATTGTCAGCTTGGCTTCACGAGGAACATTACGGAGACAGCGTGGGCCACCAAGCACAAGATGGACTCAGTCAAGCCGACACGGCCTGTGCTGTCGTCTAGCGGTCTTGCCAAGACTAAGTCTACCCTAGTTGTTATCAGTCTGCCCAAGATGCAAGCAACTACCAAGTAAGCACAATTGTCCACCGGAGATACATTAAACGAAGTATCAGTTCTGTGGGAGTTGCAGTGACAAAAGGGAGGGAGGAAGGAGAAGAGAAGAGAGGAGAGGATGAAAAGGACAGAGGAGAGGAGAGCAGAGCAAAGGGAGAGTGAGAGAGATTGAGGGAGGGAGAGGGAGATAGAGAGAGAGAGAGAGAGAGAGAGAGAGAGAGAGACAGAGAGAGAACGAACGAACGAACGAACGAACGGGTTTATTTGCTCAGGCCACCGGCCCATCACAACATTACAAATAGAAAACTTCGGTTGACGCAATTCTCACAGCCTCGTGTCTCCTTTGAATTGCATGGTGCAGGTACCTTGTTATTGATTTGATCATTTTATATCTTGTATAGACAGCATGTTCTTAATATTGACAGTTTCGTGGGGTTCACATCTGTCGCAGATCAGCATAAACTGGACATTAGAGCAGGAAGTGTTCTTCTGTTTCATCAACTTCATAACAGGCTGGACAGGTAGACACTGCTGAAGATTGAGCTTCAAATCGATTCTGGTGGACAAATAAATATGATAATCCGCAGCGAAAACGAATATATGTATCTCAAAATATCTTTTTGTCAATGATTTGCAGATAGGTCTCTCGACAAAATTCTTGTTTGAACCTTCTGTAAAAGGAACACATGTCACTGCGATACAACCCCTCTCGTCAATTAGTTGTATACGCCGCTATGAGACTTTTCTTTAGTGATCTCAAAAAAGACGTTTCATTCTTTACGACTTGTAATTCTCACGCATGATTGAGATTATGTTTCTCCAATAAATGTTTCACACTGTACGCCCAATTTTCTGTTACAAAGCAATAAAACATCATATTGTACACTTTTCGTGGTAATCGGCTCGAGTACATTCTCAGAATTATCAGCCAGTATCTAATAGATCGGATCGTAGAATTAATGTACAATGAGTACCTTCCAGATTCCCCATATATGATCAAATTGGGGGTTATTACAGGTACATGCATGAAGTTTTTCATCGCTTGAAGATGAATCATTTCGATTGCAGAGCAATTATACATACCCCACAGCTCAGAGGAATATAGCATAATGGATAGCACTTGTACACTGTACACAGACCAAACAAAAGAGCCATCATCTTGTCGCCCTCAAAGAGCTTAAAAAACAGACTGGCCGTAGCATAACCAAGACTTGCACAGCATTTTATAACTTGAAACATACCAACCCTTGCCCTCTGTGCCAGATCGCGCTGCAGTAAGTGGAATGACAGTCTTGTAAATAATGCCCCGAGGTATTTGTACTTATTTACCACCTCCAATCTGTCTTTACCAAGACGCCATTTCTCATGTTCAGATAGGAAACCTCCGTTACGGAAAACCATTACCTTTGACTTATTCACATTCACCTGAAGACCAACATTGTCTGCTTCCCTTCCCCAAATATCCAACTGATTCTGTAGTCCAACCACAGTGTCGAAAATCAACGCTACTTCGTCAGCATGCAATAGCAGATATATTGAAACCGGGTCAGGGACAAGCCGAATCCCATGCTTACCATTCTGGATTACCTTTTTTTGCAATGTAGTTTATTAAAAGAGAAAAAGTATCGGACTCATCAAATTATTCTATAGATTCTCAATGTACTCTTGCGCTCGAGTATCGTTCCATACTATCTTTCTGACCAATCATGATTGGAGTCTGCAAATCTCGGCTACCCTGCATTTTATCTGTAGTTCTAAGCTGAGGTGCGATGATAAAACACTCTCTCTCACATGGCAGTGACCTACAATGCATCAATAGATCCTTTGAAACCAGAAAATAGTCAATCACACTATTTCCCGTTTGAGAAATATATGTCAATTTTCCATCAGTGTCACCATTCACTGTACCATTTACTATGGTTAAATCAAGAGATAAACACAAGGATAGAAGGTCACGTCCAAAATCATTTGTGACATTATCCTGAGACTGACGGAAACTATTTAAGACATCGCATCTCATATCAATTAGATCACATAGGTTATCAACATTGGCGTGTCCTGTCCTGGCATTAAAGTCTCCACAAACAATTAGGGAATCATTATCATATCTAACACATAGCTCTAGAAGACACTGTTCTATAATGTAAATGCCATTATTATTTTCCACACTCGAGTAGTACGGAGATATCGTTGGAGGGATTTAGACACATACCATCAGGACATCTTTTTCTGACATGAACAGTTTACCATCCATTCTGAAAACAACACATTATCATAACTACAATCTAGCTTCTAAAAACATTTACAATACACATTTCCCCTGCTCTTGTTTTTTTCTTACCCTTTCCTTGCAAGAAGTATGCACAAACCTCTGGGTTTGGTCTTTTATCCAAGTACGGAACATTGTACTATTCCCGTAAGTGATCATAAGCTTTACAAGTCAACAGAAAGTGTGCCTCGTCCTCTCTTTCTCCTTACAAAATGGCCATAGAAGGTTTTGAACGTTTCTGTACATCTTGTTTACCTGCAAATCACTCACTCCGTATCTGAATCGAATGAAATCATATCGACATTTCTTTATATCAAGAAAGTTTAGATACTCTTCCAATTCCCAATTGTGCTTAAAGGTTGAATATTATTCTTAGGCTGCTCAAGTTCTTGCG
>JAWQFJ010011211.1:30000-55007 GCA_034096865.1 Theodoxus fluviatilis
TGACACACATGCAAGTTCCTGTAATATTTTTCCATTCCCCTTTGTTATTATCACCGATGTACCATCCAATCCAGTTTGCTGTTTTAGCCTCGACTCTTTTTAGATGAATCACTTAAGACTTCCACTTCTCTACATTTTGAATATTCTCTTCTCGTTATTGTGTCTAATTTACTGCTTCAATGAATGAAATTCTTTTAATTACTGATGTCAAAGTATATTTCGGCGGATCAGGAAGGGTGGTTATAGGATATCATCACTGGGATGTTACCTTCGGGTACCATTTAAAAAAGATTAGGAGGTGACATTTATTTTAGATTAGTGGTTACTGGTGAACATTTAAAGTATTCCTGGAAAAATAACTTTATATTTGATTGTTAAAACACCGGGACAGAATTGCGCTGACAACAAACATTCCTTGTGAGGATATCCTTTAACAGTTAACGTGGTACAAAACAGGGGGCGGACAAAGGCATAATATGAATTAAACACGTTGTGAAAGAAAAATAAAATAATTCCTTGTAAGGAACTGAAGCCAATGCATAGTCTAGTTTCAGAAGACTGTTTTACATATCAGTTGATAAAACACGCCATTTCCCTATCATGGATTGAAGTATTGTAATGAAGCAAAGTGAAAATGAGATGGGTTCTTTTTTTAAACAAATTGTCAAGAAGTCCAAGTGCACTCGTTTCTATTATAAAAACTCTCTCGATGAAAATCATGCTAAATGTAATGGATCACAAGAAAAATGGAAAAGGAAAAGATCCATCGAAAAAAGACATAAATTAAAAAGATGTGTATGAACATATAATACTTGTAAGATGCCCAACAAATTCTAGGTTGAAAAGCTACCAGTTTAAATTTCTAAATCGAGTACAGTCAACACATGTCCTCTCATAATAAAAAATAGCA
This sequence comes from Theodoxus fluviatilis, assembly GCA_034096865.1. NCBI lineage: Eukaryota > Metazoa > Mollusca > Gastropoda > Cycloneritida > Neritidae > Theodoxus > Theodoxus fluviatilis. The sequence continues at coordinate 30,911 of JAWQFJ010011211.1, forward strand.
TCATTATCTTGATACAAATAACGTTGGAACATTGGATTATGGAATATGAAGTGACTCAGACCTTATGGACGGATCTTCAGTTATATTTCCAAAGTTGCATCACTTTGTTCAGTATTAACAGAAATACCTTGTGTGGTTTTTTTAATTAGGATTCGACGTCCAGTGATGTAGGTATTCTTATCATATTAGGTGTAAACAATACATGTAATATGCTAAACCCTATGACTTCTAAAAGAGAAAACATGTTTTCAGAAATGTCATACAAGCCGCAGAAAATGAAAAACAAAGAATATTGTTCTGAAACGACAAATTGCATATACACTTGAAAAGAGAGTTATCCTTCTTCGTACTATAAAGATAGGAATATCCAGGGAAATAACACTTCTTTCTAACATCCCTTCCCCCGTTATTCTTTCTTTCCCCCTCCCCCTCCCCCTCCCAATGCTCCACCCATCCAGCACTCCTTCCACTCGGCGTCATAATACTTTATATGCAAGGTCTTTGTTCTTGAATATACATGTACTTTTAAAAAGTTCCTTCGAGAATCGTGGTCCCAACGGGATGCATTGGGATGCGAAGTACTGTGTTTGAACGCGATTTTATGCAATCATCCAGCTGGAAAAATAAAGCTATTCCTTCAGGCTGGTGGACTGATGCCTGCCACTCGTTCTACAAGGCGAGCGCCCCGGGGCGCTCTGACCTACTTTCCATTACCTCCCATGCTGAGTGTGACACAGCACCCCGGGGCGCTCTGACCTACTTTCCATTACCTCCCATGCTTAGTGCAACACTGCGCCCCAGGGTGCTCTGACCTACATTCCATTACCTCCCATGCTTAGTGCAACACTGCGCCCCAGGGTGCTCTGACCTACTTTCCATTACCTCCCATGCTTAGTGCGACACAGCGCCATGTGGCGCTCTGACCTACTTTCCATTACCTCCCATGCTGAGTGTGACACAGCGCCCCAGAGCGCTCTGACCTACTTTCCATTACCTCCCACGCTTGGTGCGACAGAGCGCCCCAGGGTGCTTTGACCTACTTCCCATTACCTCCCATGCTTAGTGCGACACAGCGCCATGTGGCGCTCTGACCTACTTTCCATTACCTCCCATGCTTAGTGCAACACAGCACCCCAGGGTGCTCTGACCTACTTCTCATTACCTCCCACGCTTGGTGCGACAGAGCGCCCCAGGGTGCTTTGACCTACTTCCCATTACCTCCCATGCTTAGTGCGACACAGCGCTCTGTGGCGCTCGGACCTACTTTCCATTACGTCCCATGCTGAGCGCGACACAGCTACTACCACTACTACTTCTACTACTACTACTACTACTACTACTACTACTACTACTACTACTACTACTACTACTACTACTACTACTACTACTACTACTACTACCACCACCACCACCACCCCCCCCCCCCCACCACCACCACTACTTTTGGAGTTATTAGTGACATTCTAAAAGTGGGAGTTCGTGCTTTTCAATGGTACCAACATTTTGTTTCGTTCTAGAACATTCTGGACGGTACAACAGCGCAATAAAATGCAAAGTTTGATACATAAGCGTAAGCACGGCACTCCTGGTTGGACAATTTCATATCTTTTTTTTTCTCCAAATTCTGTTTACGTCACGGATTCGCTTTCTATTCTTAGACAGATGTTGATACACGGAATATTCCACTGCAGGCTGAGAGCAGAGAGCTTTGCGGGGATTTGTGATACACCAGTTTGAGTAGAAGCCACTGTGTCCAGGAAAAAGCCGTAGTTGGACTAAATGAACCCTAATTTACATTTACTTTGGGGGAGTTAGGTTAAAAGAAGTCGTTTTTAGATTACAATCTATTGATTTGCATAATATATAGGGAACAAATTGATTCTAGAATGACAATAGAGAAAGAAAATACTTAAATTAAAAAAATGCTTCCTGTTGAACCGAACAGATGTTACTGAAATGACTTATGTACCATTTCGCTTCGTGGTGCTCCGTCGCAGATAATCCGTACGGTCGTCAAAGCACAGGGTGTCTTGAAGCAACCAGTGAGGCATTCGAGGTGCACAGTGCTTGCAAAGGATAAAGGCGAAAGGTAGTAGTTATTATATTTCGACTTTTCATCCATTTATTTGTGTTTAAACCGCGCATTTGTACCCCCTGGTGATCGCGGTACTCTCATCATCACCCAAACATCAACTCGACTCTCTCGGGAGCGTTTAACTGGGCTGTGGATAAACGCTCCAAAGCTAAGCACAGCTGTCCAGCTCAGCCCTCACAGATACCTGGTTTTACTCCTGGGTGGGAAGAAACAATGCGAGTTGACTACGTATCTTGTCAAGGATGCCAATGTGGAATTTCGCGCATGCTGCTTCAGACGCCACACCCACTAGCCACAAGCTAGTGCAGGTCAAGCAAGCCAACCACTGGACCACAGAGCCTCACTAGTGATACAGAACTGCCTTGCATCAACCAAGAGTAACATCGTAATTGAAATCGAATAGTATGACATGGCGGTTGTCTACTTTTTTTGCTCATCTTTGATATTATGAGATACAAGAAATCACAGGGAAATATATTAAATTTTAACGTTCTGTACTCGGAAGACGGATACTCTTCACTGCGATGCGAAATAACTAACAGAACACAAGAATAGTTTGCTTGGTTTCTTGCTGATCATATACTTCTTCGATATTTGCCAAAAGGCAAAGCTTAGCATCCTACGGGCGTAGCGTGGCAGTGTTGATGTAAATGGCGAAGCTTCTCTTGATTATCGTCAATATATTGATTTGTGCTAGCAAGCCCAGACTCGGTGTACTCACTATAATGACAGCAGATCCATCACAACAAGTGATGCCTTTTTGTTGGTGCTTTTACCGGGTGACTAATAGTGAACAGCCACGCTGAATGGAAAGTGCCGTGTATAACCTGAGCTAATCGGTCACAGACCCAACCTTTCCAGACTTATCTCTGACATCACTACTGTCCATTGCCTTGGGCAAAGGCTGTTGTTATTTGTTGACTCCAGCCAAAAACTTAGGCTACAGCAAAATGTTGTTATGTTGTACTGTTATGGGGGGATTATCTTCAGCCGTGGTAAGCTCCTAACATAACTGGCATTCTCTGGAGACAGAGATCAAATCCCCTGAACACGGAGTGTGGCTGCCTATATGGCGGGGTGTTCAAAAACAGTCACACACGCAATCATCTCACCCACTTGGGTGATCCTGGGAGTGTTTAGCCCAGGTACGCAACAACAACAACAACAACAACAATAACAACTGTCCATTAATCTCACAGATGAGAACACTGTGTGATACACGTGCCATTGTGTTGTCCATATCTTCCAAAACTGAGGGTGATGAGTGAGTCACAACATTGTTTCTGAACGCCTCCACTTCTTTCTCCCTGTATTCCATTCCTCTCCCCCGTCCTCTCCTGCTCTCCCTTTCCATTCTTTTCACCCTCTCTCTCTCTCTCTCTCTCTCTCTCTCTCTCTCTTGTGAAAAATACTTGTCTTTTATTAGCATGAAGAAATTCCGTGATGTCTTCATCTGCTTTTGTTTGGGATGTAATGATCTACGAAGCAATGCACGATGTAGGTATGATCCTAACTTTACCATGAACTGTCCATTCTGCAATGAAAGTGAATCTGAAATACACTTTTTAAGGAATTGCCGGATGTATTGTGACATCAGACAAAAATACTTGGCAACATATTTTCTGAATCCTGATTATGTAGACCTGGCACGTCTGATCAAGGAAAAGATGCTGAGAAGACGAGAGACATTTCAATGTACATTTTGTATGCCTTTGAGCGGCGATCACGCTAACTACAGGAAATGGACTCTGTACCTTAGCTATAATAAACCAACTTTAACTTATGTACATACTGCATTCAATCCTGATTCACTATGGCATTACAGTAAATAAATAGTTTAGACGTTGATTTTAACCACACTGGTTGTAAACTCACCGAAAGGATGTACCATATTTCAAATTTGTTTGTAATTGCGTAACTTTCTTCGGCCGTAAATAAAGAATCAATCAATCAATCAATCAATCTCGCTCTCTCTCTCTCTCTCTCTCTCTCTCTCTCCCCTATCTCTCTCTCCCTCTCTCTCTCTCTCTGTCTCTCTCTCTTTCTCTCTCTCTCTTTCTCTCTCTCTCCTTCGGTCTCTTCCTCTCTCTCTCTGTCTCTCTCTCTGTCTTTCTCTTTCTCTCTCTGTCTTTCTCTTTCTCTCTCTTTCTCTCTCCTCTCTCTCTCTTTCTCTCTTTCTTTCTCTCTCTCTCTCTTTCTTTTTCTCCCTCCCTCATTTCCTCCCTCCTTCCCTCCCTCCCTCCCTCCCTCCTCTCTCTCTCTCTCTATCGCCCATGAAGCTGAATACAACAATGGAATCTCAAGAGAACTCTCGTTTGTGTGCTTCCATAAACGTTATCCACATTTGTTGCTCAGTCATTCATCTATCATCCTGTATTTAAAATAAATATTTTGTTTACTGTGCAGAACAGATGATTTAGCCAGGATATTGCTTTATTTGGGTATGTTCCATAACACATTTATTACAACAGCGTGCGAGTACTTACTATAAAAGAAATCAATGAGTGTAACTGAAAGTGTTGCTATCGATTGCCCGTTTTCGACCGGATTGATGTTTTTTAAAGATAAATTTGGTATGAAGGTGAGCGGATCCTTTTCTAACGAACCAAATGAGATCAAACGCATTAATATATTTGTTTTAAGTGATCCCTATTGAAAAACTATTGTCTTCCTACATCTTCGTAATAGCCCAGGAGGCGTCATGAACTCGGTGATTTGAGGAAAAGTGTGCTGAATTTCTTGTGTATACCCATATATCACTCCGAACTATTTTCACCCTTCACCAAATTTCTTTCTGTCTTCTCCCACTACTCCATATCCCCTCCCCTCCCCCTCCTCCTCCCCAACCCGCTTTCTGTTTTCCTTCCCAGCTCACAACGTTGTTTCTGGAGTCCATGAGGCAGCCGGAAAGCAGGAGCACGTGGACGCTTCCGGTAAACATGTTTGGCCGAATTAGGAGGGCCAGGCAGCTTCAGCCAGTTGCTAATAAAGTCCATCCAAAACAAGCATCACTGAAATGACGTTCCGGTCACTAAGTCGGTCAGTTGGTGTCTGGCAACAGCGGCATCAGGAGCTTCCATTGCCGCCACATGGGCAGCTTAGTGACCACAAAGCCCAGCGGCTCTCAGCGGACTCCCTGGCTGACCACTCTGAAAGCACCGTAGCCCTGGCGCTGCCCCTCGATAATGCCTTGGTGAAGGGGGAGCAGTGGTAGGGATGCCAGTGTATAAAGAGGGCATAGTGCAGAACTTTGTTCTGTTTCCGCGTGTGCCAGCTTTATGAGGTCTCAGCGTGTGTGAATGACTGGAGTCTCCTACAGACTGCCAGGGAGAAGTGTGGGATGTTATACAAATCCCGAGACTACAATCTATTTTTTAGCTGTAGTGGGTGTGAGTTTTATGACAAAGTGACTTTCGTCTACGATGACTGATCCTAGGCAACATTAACAATTAGGTTGGCTAAGAATTGTGGCTTCTCATTGCATTTAGATGGAAAGCGTATATAATTAGGTATATATATTTAACATAATCTGAAAACACTTTTTTTAGTCACATGCACAGTAAATTTACACTGCGGATGGGGTAATCATGGAGTGCTCTATATACAGCGGGTTTTCAGCTGCAATTAAAAACGTAAAGTCTGAATGGTTCGGATCTGCGTGTTTTGTTTTTTTAACCGCCTGCCAATGTTCTAGGCCCTCGGCACTTCACGCTGTGAACGTGGTCATGCTCAAACGCAACATAGCTTTTTGTGTGAAAATGACGTCTTCCCCAAGGCAAACATTACCAAACGACCGGCGTCTTCGCATTTTGTTGGGCAAGACTAATTACGAAAAAAAATGGCTTTAAAACGAAACCTTATTTCATAAAGGAATGCACTCTACATCCCCAGGAAACCAGGATGTAATACAACAAAAATACGTCTCTTTCCGTGAAAATCGAAGCATAAATGACAGAAACAGGTACTAGATGTACAGGTTTTATATCCTTCTCAACCTTTACAAAATGTCGACACTCAAAGGCGGCGTGCGTTAAAACCCCAATGCTGTTCACGATCTCTCTTTCTTTTTGTCACGCCTTATAGGTTTCGTTGAAGGAAGGTATGTAGAAATACCACTAACGCTTCATCGACGGCTCGGAAGAGGGCGACCCTTCACATGCCAAGAACCATTTGCCATGTTGTCTTCACGAGCCTGCATGCGCAACGCACCGTTTCCAGCTCATTACGCATGGAAGCGAGGAAGGGGTTTTGAGTGGACCCACTCCAATCTGAAGGGGCTGGCAAGTGGATTCGCAAGTTGAGCCGAGGAACCGTCGATGGCGTCTCCTTCTAAATCTGTCCCGACGTGGGCAACGAGGCCGCCCGCAGGCAGAACGCCTCCCTGTTGAGTCAGGGGGTGAGCATGCGGGAGGTAAACATGGCCAATTTGCCCAAAACGACCATTGAAGCTGGAACTCCACCTCCAAATCACCTCGAACTCCTGGGAACAGACGATAAGATGGACAGCTTCATTGGAGGCTTGTCCGTGGTCGACACTTCATGGTACTCCTAGAAATCTGATGGACGCTACATAGAGTCGGTGCATCTCGAGCTGTTTGCTAGTTAGTGAATATTGCATGAACGGTCAGAAGCGCTGTGCTAGATTTACTAGGGAAAATAGCTCAGCGATGACCAGAAGAGCACTGGTAGATTTTGTTAGATTCTTTTTTTTATTAGAATATGCAACTTCTTTGTTAATGGCTATTTACCGTAATGAACGTATAACAAACAACAACTATCTCACAGTACCAGCTGTCAACTCGGTACAATGAACAAGTGGGCAAAATCAGTATATTTAAAATTATTATTTTAATATGCAACATGTGCAACGGTGCTGTCGTAACGTTTAGATGCATGGAACGTAATATATGCACACACATGCGCGCGCACACACACACACACACGCGCGCGCGCGCGCGCGCACACACACACACACCTGTTCTTAAAGCTTCCTGTAATGGTGTACAGAAACAACAGCTGCCGATAATGTCATCTCCAACCACCTCTCCACACGTTAGACAGATAACTTAAATTGTGTTTTGTTGTATCTACACCTATGCGCCCACGTTGCTGATACCCTAGCGACGTTTTACGAGCACAAATAAGAGCATTGGTCTCTCTCACATAATTGATCTTAATCAAGTTTCATAGAGTAGATATCTCTCATTTCTATTTATATCACAGACCCAAATTTATTGGTACTTTAGTTGTGATGTACGAGGTTCTACTCTCATTGTTAATTGCTCTAAAGAATGTCGCCTTTTTTGCTGAGTCTAACGGATATCGCCTTTATTTCTGAGTAATATCTCCTTGGTACACTAGGACTCGTGGACAGCTATCAGATACTGTGGAAACAATTACCTGTCTCCCCTCCTGGCACGGCCAGTGTTGATTTTCTATGACAATGGAACCTAGCCGTGCTAGTCTTGCAATCGTGTTGACGTAGATGAGCATGATAGATTTACTTTATGAATACATTGGGCTGCCCACCATATTCGTGCTTTGGCGTCCCTTCCTCGGTTTGGTTGATGTACATCACATGGTGTTCATTCTCGAACGCTGATTGGACCTCAAGCGTTACCTACGTCTCCAGCAATGGCTTTCTCCCCCAGTTGTAAATCTTATATTAGGTTGACAGCGCCCCAAATCGGCACCCTCTGCATCTTTCCCTCCACCTGTAGACATCATCACTCCGGGTCCCCGGCAGTGCTCTACCAGGAGGGTTGAGTGTTTGAATTTTTTGTTAGTGAGAGCTGCATTAGTCCTTTGTGTTACTATTATACCTTTTAACAAGAAACTATAGTTTATCCTTCTTGGGAGACACACCGTCCTTCTTTCTTCACTCCCTTTGTATTTTGTATTCTTTTGTTACAACTGTTACCAATAATGTCGGAAAATTATCATCAAAGAAAAATTACGCATAGTTTGTGATAAAATTGGCATTCCCTCCTTAATCTTCCAAATTTAATAACGCAGCGAGTTTGTTATCTACTTCGACCATCCCAAACCTGTGGCTAAAATTATAAAGCCAGTTTATTTCAAACTTGGTTTCGGGTTGAGAAAACATTTGCAAAATTGTTATGGATGTGAGGATAATCTAAACAAGAGTTTACTCCTAACTTAGTTATTTGTTAACGGGCTCAAGAATCACGTTATAAAGAAATGCTCATTAGCTTTTTACGAACGCTTCCTTTTGCACATCGCCGGTGGTAATAAAATCCAAATGGGCAATTTAACAATTTGCAAGTAGCACTGGGGCACTCAAATTACGGGGTTTACCCAGGTAGCTGAGTGCAGCTTGCCGGCATTTTCTAGGTCATGTTACGTGTGCAATTTTGCACTTTGCTTTTTCCTGCGTTCCGTTGCACTCTGCTTCATCTGTGCTACGATGTAGCAAGCTGAAGAATTTTGATTGGTTGGGATTATTTAATGACTTAAAAAGCACATCATCTTTAAAAGTAGAGGGTTTTGGAGGCCCTCTTTGGATACGTGAATCCCCAGAATGATTTCACATTTAATTGTATCCCTCTTGATCAAAGAAACGACTTGATAATAGCATTAGGGTCGATTAACATTGATACACGATCTCTGGTGATGTTTCACCCAGTGGCAGATGTCAACTTCCTATCAAGGTCGAGCAGCGGCTGGAACATCTCAGAAGCAGCTCTAACTGCTTCACACTAGAGTGCGCCACTTGCCAAACTCTTCCTACTTTCCCAGCAGGTACACTCATACGCACGCACGCGCACACACATATACACACTCACAAACACACACACACACACACACACACGAGGGAGAGAGAGAGAGAGAGAGAGAGAGAGAGAGAGAGAGAGAGAGAGAGAGAGAGAGAGTGCATCCGTAATCCTTTTTAAAAGTATAGTTGTCTTTTGTACTGCAACTTTGCACCTATTTAAACCACACACCTTCATCGGACTATTCTTATCAACACCCCAACCCCATCTCAACTCCCTAGGGAGCGTGAAACCAGTCTGCACAACTCCCTAGGGAGCTTGAAACCAGTCTCAGGCTGAAGACGCCAACATTTAGACATTTGGATTTACGGCGAGCGCTCGCACAGCATTAAGCTTTTCTCCTGATATAACCTGCCCACGTTAACACTCGCCGTGAACGCTCATCTCTGAAGGTTTCTGATAGCTGCCCATACAAATCGCCATCCTCTGGGATAACGCGCTTCTGGCGTAGCGGTACAAAGGTACACGTTTTCAATATTTGAAGTACGAAACAGTAATGTTTTGAACAAGCAGAAAATGGCTGTGAAGGCTAATCGTTGAACGGTATGGACAGCTGTCGATACGAATTGCCTTCATTTGTAAACGCATCTCTGGAAAGAGGATTTAAGGACGTCTTAACCTGATGGCGAAGGGGACTGGGGATAGACCACAGAGAAAGGGACTGGGATTAGATCATAGGGAAGGGGACTGGTGATAGACCATAGTGAAGTTGAAAGGGAATAGACCCTAGGGAAGGACGCTGGGGATAGACCATATGGAAGGGGACTGGGAATAGACCCTAGGGAAGGGGACTGGGGATAGACCGTAGAGAAGGGGACTGGGGGTAGACCATAGGGAAGGACGCTGGTGATAGACCATAGGGAAGGACGCTGGTGATAGACCATAGGGAAGGGGACTGGGAATAGACCCTAGCGAAGGGGACTGGGAATAGACCATATGGAAGGGGACTGGGGATAGACCCTAGGGAAGGGGACTGGTGATAGACCATAGTGAAGTGGACTGGGAATAGATCCTAGAGAAGGACGCTGGGAATAGACCATAGGGAAGGGCACTGGTGATAGACCTTAGGGAAGGACGCTGGTGATAGAAAATAGGGAAGGACGCTGGTGATAGACCTCAGGGAAGGACGCTGGTGATAGACCATAGGGAAGGCGACTGGGAATAGACCATAGGGAAGGGGACTGGCGATAGACCATAGGGAAGGACGCTGGTGATAGACCATAGGGAAGGGGACTGGGGATAGACCATAGGAAAGGACGCTGGTGATAGACCATAGGGAAGGGGACTGGGGATAGACCATAGGGAAGGACGCTGGTAACAGACCATAGAGAAGGGGACTGGGAATAGACCATAGGGAAGGGGACTGGAGATAGACCATAGGGAAGGGGACTGGGGATAGACCATAGGGAAGGCGACTGGGGATAGACCATAGAGAAGGACGCTGAGAATAGACCCTAGGGAAGGGGACTAGGGATAAACCATAGGGAAGGGGACTGGGGATAGACCATAGAGAAGGGGACTGGTGATAGACCATAGAGAAGGGGACTGGGGATAGACCATAGGGAAGGCGACTGGGGATAGACCATAGGGAAGGCGACTGGGGATAGACCATAGGGAAGGGGACTGGGTATAGACCATAGGGAAGGACGCTGCGAATAGACCCTAGGGAAGGGGACTAGAGATAGACCATAGGGAAGGGGACTGGGGATAGACCATAGAGAAGGGGACTGGTGATAGACCATAGAGAAGGGGACTGGGGATAGACCATAGGAAGGCGACTGGTGATAGACCATAGAGAAGGGGACTGGGGATAGACAATAGGGAAGGCGACTGGGGATAGACCATAGGGAAGGGGACTGGGGATAGACCATAGGGAAGGGGACTGGGGATAGACCATAGAGAAGGGGACTGGGGATAGACCATAGGGAAGGCGACTGGTGATAGACCATAGAGAAGGGGACTGGGGATAGACCATAGGGAAGGACGCTGGTTATAGACCATAGAGAAGGGAACTGGGGACAGACCATAGGGAAGGCGACTGGGGATAGACCATAGGGAAGGGGACTGGGGATAGACCATAGAGAAGGACTCTAGGAATAGACCATAGGGAAGGGGACTGGGGATAGACCATAGGGAAGGGGACTGGGGATAGACCATAGGGAAGGGGACTTGGGATAGACCATAGGGAAGGGAACTTGGGATAGACCATAGAGAAGGACTCTAGGAATAGACCATAGGGAAGGGGACTGGGGATAGACCATAGGGAAGGGGACTGGGGATAGACCATAGGGAAGGGGACTCGGGATAGACCATAGGGAAGGGGACTGGGGATAGACCATAGGGAAGGACGCTGGTGATACACCATAGAGAAGGACGCTGGGAATAGACCATAGGGAAGGGGACTGGGGATAGACCATATGGAAGGCGACTGGGAATAGACCATAGGGAAGGGGACTGGGGATAGACCATAGGGAAGGCGACTGGGGATAGACCATAGGGAAGGGGACTAGGGATAGACCATAGAGAAGGACGCTGGGAATAGACCATAGGGAAGGGGGCTGGGGATAGACCATAGGAAAGGCGACTGGGGATAGACCATAGGGAAGGGGACTGGGGATAGACCATAGGGAAGGGGACTGGGGATAGACCATAGGGAAGGCGACTGGGGATAGACCATAGGGAAGGACGCTGGGAATAGACCATAGAGAAGGACGCTGGTGATAGACCATAGAGAAGGACGCTGGTGATAGACCATAGGGAAGGGGACTGGGGATAGACCATAGGGAAGGACGCTGGTGATAGACCATAGGGAAGGACGCTGGTGATAGACCATAGGGAAGGCGACTGGGGATAGACCATAGGGAAGGGGACTGGGGATAGACCATAGGGAAGGGGACTGGGGATAGACCATAGGGAAGGGGACTGGGGATAGACCATAAGGAAGGCGACTGGGGATAGACCATAGGGAAGGCGACTGGGGATAGACCATAGGGAAGGCGACTCGGGATAGACCATAGGGAAGGGGACTGGGGATAGACCATAGGGAAGGACGTTAGTGATAGTCCATAGGGAAGGCGACTGGGGATAGACCATAGGGAAGGACGTTAGTGATAGACCATAGGGAAGGCGACTGGGGATAGACCATAGGGAAGGCGACTGGGGATAGACCATAGGGAAGGGGACTGGGGATAGACCATAGGGAAGGGGACTGGGGATAGACCATAGGGAAGGGGACTGGGGATAGACCATAGGGAAGGCGACTGGGGATAGACCATAGGGAAGGAGACTGGGGATAGACCATAGGGAAGGGGACTCGGGATAGACCATAGGGAAGGGGACTGGGGATAGACCATAGGGAAGGCGACTGGGGATAGACCATAGGGAAGGCGACTGGGAATAGACCATAGGGAAGGCGACTGGGGGTAGACCATAGGGAAGGACGTTAGTGATAGTCCATAGGGAAGGGGACTGGTAATATACCATAGAGAAGGAGACTGGGGATAGACCATAGGGAAGGACGCTAGTGATAGACCATAGGGAAGGCGACTGGGGATAGACCATAGGGAAGGCGACTGGGGATAGACCATAGGGAAGGGGACTGGGGATAGACCATAGGGAAGGCGACTGGGGATAGACCATAGGGAAGGGGACTGGGGATAGACCATAGGGAAGGACGTTAGTGATAGTCCATAGGGAAGGGGACTGGTAATATACCATAGAGAAGGAGACTGGGGATAGACCATAGGGAAGGACGTTAGTGATAGACCATAGGGAAGGCGACTGGGGATAGACCATAGGGAAGGCGACTGGGGATAGACCATAGGGAAGGGGACTGGGGATAGACCATAGGGAAGGACGTTAGTGATAGTCCATAGGGAAGGCGACTGGGGATAGACCATAGGGAAGGACGTTAGTGATAGACCATAGGGAAGGCGACTGGGGATAGACCATAGGGAAGGCGACTGGGGATAGACCATAGGGAAGGGGACTGGGGATAGACCATAGGGAAGGGGACTGGGGATAGACCATAGGGAAGGGGACTCGGGATAGACCATAGGGAAGGGGACTGGGGATAGACCATAGGGAAGGACGCTGGTGATAGACCATAGAGAAGGACGCTGGGAATAGACCATAGGGAAGGGGACTGGGGATAGACCATATGGAAGGCGACTGGGAATAGACCATAGGGAAGGGGACTGGGGATAGACCATAGGGAAGGCGACTGGGGATAGACCATAGGGAAGGGGACTGGGGATAGACCATAGAGAAGGACGCTGGGAATAGACCATAGGGAAGGGGGCTGGGGATAGACCATAGGAAAGGCGACTGGGGATAGACCATAGGGAAGGGGACTGGGGATAGACCATAGGGAAGGGGACTGGGGATAGTCCTTAGGGAAGGCGACTGGGGATAGACCATAGGGAAGGACGCTGGGAATAGACCATAGAGAAGGACGCTGGTGATAGACCATAGAGAAGGACGCTGGTGATAGACCATAGGGAAGGGGACTGGGGATAGACCATAGGGAAGGACGCTGGTGATAGACCATAGGGAAGGACGCTGGTGATAGACCATAGGGAAGGCGACTGGGGATAGACCATAGGGAAGGGGACTGGGGATAGACCATAGGGAAGGGGACTGGGGATAGACCATAGGGAAGGGGACTGGGGATAGACCATAGGGAAGGCGACTGGGGATAGACCATAGGGAAGGCGACTGGGGATAGACCATAGGGAAGGCGACTGGGGATAGACCATAGGGAAGGGGACTGGGGATAGACCATAGGGAAGGACGTTAGTGATAGTCCATAGGGAAGGCGACTGGGGATAGACCATAGGGAAGGACGTTAGTGATAGACCATAGGGAAGGCGACTGGGAATAGACCATAGGGAAGGCGACTGGGGATAGACCATAGGGAAGGGGACTGGGGATAGACCATAGGGAAGGGGACTCGGGATAGACCATAGGGAAGGGGACTGGGAATAGACCATAGGGAAGGCGACTGGGGATAGACCATAGGGAAGGCGACTGGGAATAGACCATAGGGAAGGCGACTGGGGGTAGACCATAGGGAAGGACGTTAGTGATAGACCATAGGGAAGGCGACTGGGGATAGACCATAGGGAAGGCGACTGGGGATAGACCATAGGGAAGGGGACTGGGGATAGACCATAGGGAAGGACGTTAGTGATAGTCCATAGGGAAGGGGACTGGTGATAGACCATAGAGAAGGAGACTGGGGATAGACCATAGGGAAGGACGTTAGTGATAGACCATACGGAAGGCGACTGGAGATAGACCATAGGGAAGGCGACTGGGGATAGACCATAGGGAAGGGGACTGGGGATAGACCATAGGGAAGGACGTTAGTGATAGTCCATAGGGAAGGCGACTGGGGATAGACCATAGGGAAGGACGTTAGTGATAGACCATAGGGAAGGCGACTGGGGATAGACCATAGGGAAGGCGACTGGGGATAGACCATAGGGAAGGGGACTGGGGATAGACCATAGGGAAGGGGACTGGGGATAGACCATAGGGAAGGCGACTGGGGATAGACCATAGGGAAGGGGACTCGGGATAGACCACAGGGAAGGCGACTGGGGATAGACCATAGGGAAGGGGACTCGGGATAGACCATAGGGAAGGGGACTGGGGATAGACCATAGGGAAGGCGACTGGGAATAGACCATAGGGAAGGCGACTGGGGGTAGACCATAGGGAAGGCGACTGGTGATAGACCATAGGGAAGAGGACTGGGGATAGTCCATAGGGAAGGGGACTGGGGATAGACCATAGGGAAGGACGCTGGTGATAGACCATAGGGAAGGCGACTGGGGATAGACCATAGGGAAAGGGACTGGGGATAGACCATAGGGAAGGGGACTGGGGATAGACCTTAGGGAAGGCGACTGGGGATAGACCATAGGGAAGGGGACTGGGGATAGACCATAGGGAAGGCGACTGGGGATAGACCATAGGGAAGGGGACTGGGGATAGTCCATAGGGAAGGGGACTGGGAATAGACCATAGGGAAGGGGACTGGGGATAGACCATAGGGATGGGGACTGGGGATAGACCATAGGGAAGGGGACTGGGGATAGACCATAGAGAAGGGGACTGGGGATAGACCATAGGGAAGGGGACTGGGATAGACCATAGGGATGGGGACTGGGGATAGACCATAGGGAAGGACGCTGGTGATAGACCATAGGGAAGGGTACTGATGATAGACCATAGAGAAGGGGACTGGGTATAGACCATAGGGAAGGACGCTGGTGATAGACCATAGGGAAGGGGACTGATGATAGACCATAGGGAAGGGCACTGGGTATAGACCATAGGGAAGGACGCTGGTGATAGACCATAGGGAAGGGGACTTGGATTAGACCATAGGGAAGGACGCTGGTGATAAATCATAGGGAAGGGGACTGGGGATAGACCATAGGGAAGTGGACTGGGAGTAGACCCTAGGGAAGGACGCTGGTGATAGACCATAGAGAAGGGGACTGGTGATAGACCATAGAGAAGGACGCTGGGGATAGACCATAGAGAAGGACGCTGGTGATAGATCATAGAGAAGGACGCTGGTGATAGATCATTTGGAAGGGGACTGGGGATAGACCATAGGGAAGGACGCTGGGGATAAATCATAGAGAAGGGGACTGGGGATAGACCATAGGGAAGGGGACTGGTGATAGACCATAGGGAAGGGGACTGGGGATAGACCATAGGGAAGGGGGCTGGGGATAGACCATAGGGAAGGACGCTTGGGATAGACCATAGGGAAGGGGACTGGGAATAGACCCTAGGGAAGGGGACTGGTGATAGACCATAGTGAAGTGGACGGGGAATAGATCCTAGAGAAGGACGCTGGGAATAGACCATGGGGAAGGGCACTGGTGATAGACCTTAGGTAAGGACGCTGGTGATAGACCATAGGGAAGGACGCTGGTGATAGACCTTAGGGAAGGACGCTGGTGATAGACCATAGGGAAGGCGACTGGGAATAGACCATAGGGAAGGGGACTGGCGATAGACCATAGGGAAGGACGCTGGTGATAGACCATAGGGAAGGGGACTGGGGATAGACCATAGGAAAGGACGCTGGTGATAGACCATAGGGAAGGCGACTGGTGATAGACCATAGAGAAGGGGACTGGGGATAGACCATAGGGAAGGACGCTGGTTATAGACCATAGAGAAGGGAACTGGGGACAGACCATAGGAAAGGCGAATGGGAATAGACCATAGGGAACGGGACTGAGGATAGACCATAGGGAAGGGGACTTGGGATAGACCATAGAGAAGGACTCTGGGAATAGACCATAGGGAAGGGGACTGGGGATAGACCATAGGGAAGGCGACTGGGAATAGTCCATAGGGAAGGGGACTGGGGATAGACCATAGGGAAGGGGACTGGGGATAGACCATAGGGAAGGGGACTGGGGATAGACCATAGGGAAGGGGACTGGGGATAGACCATAGGGAAGGGGACTGGGGATAGACCATAGGGAAGGGGACTGGGGATAGACCATAGGGAAGGAGACTGGGGATAGACCATAGGGAAGGAGACTCGGGATAGACCATAGGGAAGGACGCTGGTGATAGACCATAGAGAAGGGGACTGGGGATAGACCATAGGGAAGGACGCTGGTGATAGACCATAGGGAAGGACGCTGGCGATAGACCATAGGGAAGGGGACTGGGGATAGACCATACGGAAGGGGACTGGGAATAGACCATAGGGAAGGGGACTGGGGATAGACCATAGGGAAGGCGACTGGGGATAGACCATAGGGAAGGGGACTGGGGATAGACCATAGGGAAGGGGACTGGGGATAGACCATAGGGAAGGACGCTGGTGATAGACCATAGGGAAGGAGACTGGGGATAGACCATAGGGAAGGCGACTGGGGATAGACCATAGGGAAGGAGACTCGGGATAGACCATAGGGAAGGAGACTGGGGATAGACCATAGGGAAGGGGACTGGGGATAGACCATAGGGAAGGACGCTGGGGATAGACCATAGGGAAGGAGACTGGGGATAGACCATAGGGAAGGCGACTGGGGATAGACCATAGGGAAGGAGACTCGGGATAGACCATAGGGAAGGAGACTCGGGATAGACCATAGGGAAGGACGCTGGGGATAGACCATAGGGAAGGAGACTGGGGATAGACCATAGGGAAGGGGACTGGGGATAGACCATAGGGAAGGACGCTGGGGATAGACCATAGGGAAGGGGACTGGGGATAGACCATAGGGAAGGAGACTCGGGATAGACCATAGGGAAGGGGACTGGGGATAGACCATAGGGAAGGAGACTCGGGATAGACCATAGGGAAGGAGACTCGGGATAGACCATAGGGAAGGGGACTGGGGATAGACCATAGGGAAGGGGACTGGGGATAGACCATAGGGAAGGGGACTGGGGATAGACCATAGGGAAGGAGACTCGGGATAGACCATAGGGAAGGGGACTGGGGATAGACCATAGAGAAGGGGACTGGGGATAGACCATAGGGAAGGGGACTGGGGATAGACCATAGGGAAGGGGACTGGGGATAGACCATAGGGAAGGGGACTGGGATAGACCATAGGGAAGGGGACTGGGGATAGACCATAGGGAAGGGGACTGGGATAGACCATAGGGAAGGGGACTGGGGATAGACCATAGGGAAGGGGACTGGGATAGACCATAGGGAAGGGGACTGGGGATAGACCATAGGGAAGGGGACTGGGGATAGACCATAGGGAAGGGGACTGGGGATAGACCATAGGGAAGGGGACTGGGGATAGACCATAGGGAAGGGGACTGGGGATAGACCATAGGGAAGGGGACTGGGATAGACCATAGGGAAGGGGACTGGGGATAGACCATAGGGAAGGAGACTCGGGATAGACCATAGGGAAGGCGACTGGGGATAGACCATAGGGAAGGGGACTGGGAATAGACCATAGGGAAGGGGGCTGGGGATAGACCATAGGGAAGGGGACTGGGGATAGACCATAGGGAAGGCGACTCGGGATAGACCATAGGGAAGGCGACTGGGGATAGACCATAGGGAAGGGGACTGGGGATAGACCATAGGGAAGGGGACTGGGAATAGACCATAGGGAAGGGGACTGGGGATAGACCATAGGGAAGGGGACTGGGGATAGACCATAGGGAAGGGGACTGGGGATAGACCATAGGGAAGGGGACTGGGGATAGACCATAGGGAAGGGGACTGGGGATAGACCATAGGGAAGGGGGACTGGGGATAGACCATAGGGAAGGGACTGGGATAGACCATAGGGAAGGGGACTGGGGATAGACCATAGGGAAGGGGACTGGGGATAGACCATAGGGAAGGGGACTGGGGATAGACCATAGGGAAGGGGACTGGGGATAGACCATAGGGAATGCGACTGGGGATAGACCATAGGGAAGGGGACTGGGGATAGACCATAGGGAAGGGCTGGGATAGACCATAGGAAGGGACTGGGGATAGACCATAGGGAAGGGGACTGGGGATAGACCATAGGGAAGGAGGCTGGGGATAGACCATAGGGAAGGGGACTGGGAATAGACCATAGGGAAGGGAACTGGGGATAGACCATAGGGAAGGCGACTCGGGATAGACCATAGGGAAGGGGACTGGGGATAGACCATAGGGAAGGCGACTGGGGATAGACCATAGGGAAGGCGACTCGGGATAGACCATAGGGAAGGGGACTGGTGATAGACCATAGAGAAGGGGACTGGGGATAGACCATAGAGAAGGCGACTCGGGATAGACCATAGGGAAGGCGACTGGGGATAGACCATAGGGAAGGGGACTGGGGATAGACCATAGGGAAGAGGACTGGGGATAGACCATAGAGAAGGACGCCGGGAATAGACAATAGGGAAGGCGACTGGGGATAGACCATAGGGAAGGCGACTGGGGATAGACCATAGGGAAGGGGACTGGGGATAGACCATAGGGAAGGCGACTGGGGGTAGACCATAGGGAAGGCGACTCGGGATAGACCATAGGGAAGGGGACTGGTGATATACCATAGAGAAGGGGACTGGGGATAGACCATAGAGAAGGCGACTCGGGATAGACCATAGGGAAGGCGACTGGGGATAGACCATAGGGAAGGGGACTGGGGATAGACCATAGGGAAGGGGACTGGGGATAGACCATAGAGAAGGACGCCGGGAATAGACAATAGGGAAGGCGACTGGGGATAGACCATAGGGAAGGCGACTGGGGATAGACCATAGGGAAGGGGACTGGGGATAGACCATAGGGAAGGGGACTCGGGATAGACCATAGGGAAGGCGACTGGTGATAGACCATAGGGAAGGCGACTGGGGATAGACCATAGGGAAGGGGACTGGGGATAGACCATAGGGAAGGCGACTGGGGATAGACCATAGGGAAGGCGACTGGGGATAGACCATAGGGAAGGGGACTGGTGATAGACCATAGGGAAGGCGACTCGGGATAGACCATAGGGAAGGCGACTCGGGATAGACCATAGGGAAGGGGACTGGTGATAGACCATAGGGAAGGCGACTGGGGATAGACCATAGGGAAGGGGACTGGGGATAGTCCATAGGGAAGGGGACTGGGGATAGACCATAGGGAAGGCGACTGGGGATAGACCATAGGGAAGGCGACTCGGGATAGACCATAGGGAAGGGGACTCGGGATAGACCATAGGGAAGGCGACTGGGGATAGACCATAGGGAAGGCGACTCGGGATAGACCATAGGGAAGGCGACTCGGGATAGACCATAGGGAAGGCGACTGGGGATAGACCATAGGGAAGGCGACTCGGGATAGACCATAGGGAAGGCGACTGGTGATAGACCATAGGGAAGGCGACTGGGGATAGACCATAGGGAAGGCGACTCGGGATAGACCATAGGGAAGGCGACTGGGGATAGACCATAGGGAAGGCGACTGGGAATAGACCATAGGGAAGGCGACTGGGGATAGACCATAGGGAAGGCGACTGGGGATAGACCATAGGGAAGACGACTGGGGATAGACCATAGGGAAGGCGACTGGGGATAGACCATAGGGAAGGCGACTCGGGATAGACCATAGGGAAGGCGACTCGGGATAGACCATAGGGAAGGCGACTGGGGATAGACCATAGGGAAGGCGACTGGGGATAGACCATAGGGAAGGCGACTGGGGATAGACCATAGGGAAGGCGACTGGGGATAGACCATAGGGAAGGCGACTGGGGATAGACCATAGGGAAGGCGACTCGGGATAGACCATAGGGAAGGCGACTCGGGATAGACCATAGGGAAGGCGACTCGGGATAGACCATAGGGAAGGCGACTGGGGATAGACCATAGGGAAGGCGACTCGGGATAGACCATAGGGAAGGCGACTGGGGATAGACCATAGGGAAGGGGACTGGGGATAGACCATAGGGAAGGCGACTCGGGATAGACCATAGGGAAGGCGACTGGGGATAGACCATAGGGAAGGGGACTGGAGATAGACCATAGGGAAGGGGACTGGGGATAGACCATAGGGAAGGGGACTGGGGATAGACCATAGGGAAGGCGACTCGGGATAGACCATAGGGAAGGGGACTGGGGATAGACCATAGGGAAGGCGACTCGGGATAGACCATAGGGAAGGGGACTGGGGATAGACCATAGGGAAGGCAACTCGGGATAGACCATAGGGATGGGGACTGGGGATAGACCATAGGGATGGGGACTGGGAATAGACCATAGGGAAGGAGACTGGGGATAGACCATAGGGATGGGGACTGGGAATAGTCCATAGGGAAGGGGACTGGGGATAGACCATAGGGAAGGGGACTGGGGATAGACCATAGGGAAGGAGACTCGGGATAGACCATAGGGAAGGGGACTGGGGATAGACCATAGGGATGGGGACTGGGGATAGACCATAGGGAAGGGGACTGGGGATAGACCATAGGGAAGGGGACTGGGAATAGACCATAGGGAAGGAGACTGGGGATAGACCATAGGGAAGGAGACTCGGGATAGACCATAGGGAAGGGGACTGGGGATAGACCATAGGGAAGGGGACTGGGGATAGACCATAGGGAAGGGGACTGGGGATAGACCATAGGGAAGGGGACTGGGGATAGACCATAGGGAAGGGGACTGGGGATAGACCATAGGGAAGGAGACTCGGGATAGACCATAGGGAAGAGGACTGGGAATAGACCCTAGGGAAGGACGCTGGTGATAGACCATAGGGAAGGGGACTGGGGATAGACCATAGAGAAGGCGACTGGGGATAGACCATAGGGAAGGAGACTCGGGATAGACCATAGGGAAGGCGACTGGGGATAGACCATAGGGAAGGCGACTGGGGATAGACCATAGAGAAGGACGCCGGGAATAGACCATAGAGAAGGGGGCTGGGGATAGACCATAGAGAAGGACGCCGGGAATAGACCATAGAGAAGGACGCCGGGATCAGACCATAGAAAAGGACGCCGGGAATAGACCATAGAGAAGGACGCCGGGATCAGACCATAGAGAAGGACGCCGGGAATAGACCATAGAGAAGGGGACTGGGGATAGACCATAGAGAAGGACGCCGGGAATAGACCATAGAGAAGGACGCCGGGATCAGACCATAGAGAAGGACGCCGGGAATAGACCATAGGGAAGGAGACTCGGGATAGACCATAGGGAAGGGGACTGGGGATAGACCATAGGGAAGGCGACTGGGGATAGACCATAGGGAAGGCGACTGGGGATAGACCATAGAGAAGGACGCCGGGAATAGACCATAGAGAAGGGGACTGGGGATAGACCATAGAGAAGGACGCCGGGAATAGACCATAGAGAAGGACGCCGGGATCAGACCATAGAGAAGGACGCCGGGAATAGACCATAGGGAAGGGGACTGGGGATAGACCATAGGGAAGGGGACTGGGGATAGACCATAGGGAAGGGGACTGGGGATAGACCATAGGGAAGGGGACTGGTGATAGACCATAGGGAAGGAGACTCGGGATAGACCATAGAGAAGGGGACTGGTGATAGACCATAGGGATGGGGACTGGTGATAGACCATAAGGATGGGGACTGGTGATAGACCATAGGGATGGGGACTGGTGATAGACCATAGGGATGGGGACTGGTGATAGACCATAGGGATGGGGACTGGTGATAGACCATAGGGAAGGCGACTGGGGATAGACCATAGGGAAGGCGACTGGGGATAGACCATAGGGAAGGCGACTGGGGATAGACCATAGGGAAGGGGACTGGGGATAGACCATAGGGAAGGGGACTCGGGATAGACCATAGGGAAGGGGACTGGGTATAGACCATAGGGAAGGGGGCTGGGGATAGACCATAGGGAAGGGGACTCGGGATAGACCATAGGGAAGGGGTCTGGGGATAGACCATAGGGAAGGGGACTGGGGATAGACCATAGGGAAGGGGGCTGGGGATAGACCATAGGGAAGGGGACTCGGGATAGGCCATAGGGAAGGGGACTGGGGATAGACCATAGTGAAGGGGACTGGGGATAGACCATAGGGAAGGGGGCTGGGGATAGACCATAGGGAAGGGGACTGGCAATAGACCATAGGGATGGGGACTGGTGATAGACCATAGGGAAGGGGACTGGGGATAGACCATAGGGAAGGGGACTGGGGATAGACCATAGGGAAGGCGACTGGGGATAGACCATAGGGAAGGGGACTCGGGATAGACCATAGGGAAGGGGACTGGGATAGACCATAGGGAAGGGGACTGGGGATAGACCATAGGGAAGGGGACTCGGGATAGACCATAGGGAAGGCGACTGGGGATAGACCATAGGGAAGGCGACTGGGGATAGACCATAGGGAAGGAGACTGGGGATAGACCATAGGGAAGGGGACTGGGGATAGACCATAGGGAAGGGACTGGGGATAGACCATAGGAAGGAGACTCGGGATAGACCATAGGGAAGGACGCTGGTGATAGACCATAGGGAAGGGGACTGGGGATAGACCATAGGGAAGGGGACTGGGGATAGACCATAGGGAAGGGGACTGGGGATAGACCATAGGGAAGGGGACTGGGGATAGACCATAGGGAAGGGGACTGGGATAGACCATAGGGAAGGGGACTGGGGATAGACCATAGGGAAAGGGACTGGGGATAGACCATAGGGAAGGGGACTGGGATAGACCATAGGGAAGGGGACTGGGGATAGACCATAGGGAAGGGGACTGGGGATAGACCATAGGGAAGGGGACTGGGGATAGACCATAGGGAAGGGGACTGGGAATAGACCATAGGGAAGGGGACTGGGGATAGACCATAGGGAAGGGGACTGGGGATAGACCATAGGGAAGGGGACTGGGGATAGACCATAGGGAAGGCGACTGGGGATAGACCATAGGGAAGGGGACTGGGGATAGACCATAGGGAAGGGGACTGGGGATAGACCATAGGGAAGGGGACTGGGGATAGACCATAGGGAAGGGGACTGGGGATAGACCATAGGGAAGGGGACTGGGATAGACCATAGGGAAGGGGACTGGGGATAGACCATAGGGAAGGCGACTGGGGATAGACCATAGGGAAGGGGACTGGGGATAGACCATAGGGAAGGGGACTGGGGATAGACCATAGGGAAGGGGACTGGGGATAGACCATAGGGAAGGGGACTGGGGATAGACCATAGGGAAGGGGACTGGGGATAGACCATAGGGAAGGCGACTGGGGATAGACCATAGGGAAGGGGACTGGGGATAGACCATAGGGAAGGGGACTGGGGATAGACCATAGGGAAGGGGACTGGGGATAGACCATAGGGAAGGGGACTGGGGATAGACCATAGGGAAGGGGACTGGGGATAGACCATAGGGAAGGGGACTGGGGATAGACCATAGGGAAGGGGACTGGGGATAGACCATAGGGAAGGGGACTGGGGATAGACCATAGGGAAGGGGACTGGGGATAGACCATAGGGAAGGGGACTGGGGATAGACCATAGGGAAGGGGACTGGGGATAGACCATAGGGAAGGGGACTGGGGATAGACCATAGGGAAGGGGACTGGGGATAGACCATAGGGAAGGGGACTGGGGATAGACCATAGGGAAGGGGACTGGGGATAGACCATAGGGAAGGGGACTGGGGATAGACCATAGGGAAGGGGACTGGGGATAGACCATAGGGAAGGGGACTGGGATTAGACCATAGGGAAGGGGACTGGG